>WAAG01061234.1:3927-78314 GCA_013390105.1 Tichodroma muraria
ACAACTTCCACTAGACCAGGTTGCTCAAAGCCCCATGCAGCCTGATCTTGAACATTTCCAGGGATGTCGAAAGGACAGTTCAAGTAATTTAAAACAAAAAGTCTCTTTTGGGGGGAAATCTCATCCTTTTCCCCAGTCCTTCTATGAACCTGCTATGTTTTGGCATTTGACAACTGGCTTGACTGAGGATAAAAAGTGCGAGCCAGGCTTGTCCAGGGGATGCCACAGACACAGTGAGAGGTATTTCAAACTTACAGGGAGAAACCACTACATGACAAATTTTGTTCCATCAGCCAGTGAATGTCATCATTTCGCTGAGTGCCACTAATGTTGACAGCTGAACAGGAAAACCTGGAAGTTTTCATTGACAAAGCATACATCTAGAAAAATATTTGGGTTTCATTTATAGGGCAGGGTATGTCATGCAACTGTCCTCAAAGGTCTCTTATAATCAACTGCTATACCAACTGAGAAGACATTTGAAATGTGCACTGTGGCACTCTGTTTTAGATCCAGTGTTGCTCCAGTGCTACTGTTCCTTTCTATGAACTGTTTGGACAATGGACACGATGGAATACCTTAAAAATTTGCAAGCTACAAGAATTTCCCAATAGATAAATTCAGAGATGAAAAAGCTTGAAAGAAAGTCATAAATGAACCCAACTCTGCAAGATTTAATTGATTACATACACATGAAAAATACTAAACTTGAGAAGAATGAATCAGAGGCACAGACACAAACAAGGAACATGTAAGTTGGCAGCAGTGCAGCAAAAGAGGGCCTGGAGTTAGAATGGATCAAAAAACAAAGATGTAACAACAGTATAAGACTCTCTGTGAGACAGGAGATAATTACTCTGCTCTGGCCCTCTCTGGAAAATCCTCAACTGGACCACTGTGGTTCAATTAGAGAGAACAGAGACAAACTGGGGAGATTAAAGCAGAGCAGCCAGAATGATGAAAGGACTCAAAACTGTGACCTACAGGCAAAGGCTGAAGAACAGAGGATTGTTTTCTCTAGCAAGGGGGAAGTTTGAGGGGTTAAAACTTGCAGCTTTCCTATGTGTAAAAAGCTCAATATTGAGCTATTGCCCAGTAAAGTACAGGAAAGATAAAATCAGTTTTGCAACAAGAGAAATGTGGGTGGGTTATAGTGTACCTGTACAGAAAAAGACCCCTTGACATAAATTGGAAATTTCAGACAGACTAGATATGCTTAATACCATGTCACTATTAATTATATTTAATGCCATTCCCAGGGAGTTATCCTGCTGGGACTATGCCTGTCTAGATCCATATCTGAGCCCACACAGAGCACAGCATCCTCAGCAGATGGGGTTAGTGCTGGACAGCTGAGAGGGGCCCAGAGTGAAAATCTGCCATGACCTGCACTGGATGTGAATGCGATTTTCTGCTCTGCTAAAAGCAAAGCTCACGTGTGGCCTTACCTAAATCCTGTCTCTGACAGCAGGGGAAAGGGAGCACGTGTCATGTGGGAGCTGTCTTGGTGACTCACAGAAAGGTTTCTTGCCTGCACTTTAGGGGAGGGAGAGCATTTTGTTGTGGGATAGGTGAGTTAAAAAAAGGGGAGGTTCTTTAAACCAAGGAGATTGCTGCACCATGTAGGCAAATCTTGGTTTTATAACACAAGGAACCATTTGGAACAAGGTCATGACTTCTTCTTAGCAACACTGGTACTTTTCTGCAGCAAAAATCTACTTCCAACAGTATCCTCCAGTCCAGTCATAGGAAACGCATGACACAGAGCAGTATTTAGTGAATTTCTTTTCTAATAACCCCTAAGAGCTTGAAATCTGGCAGGGTAAGGGCTTACTACAGTCCTACTGCTGCTAAAGGGAATTAAAAGGCTTGACTCAGATCCACCCTAACAGGCAGCAGCTATAACTTCCATCTCCTTGATGGAGGTGCATCCAGCTGTGCTGCTCCTTTGTGTGAAAGCTGTCTTTGTCCTGCATGGTGAATCCCATGTAACAGCAAAAGACTCAGACCAAAACCAACTCAAACCAAAACCAACCAACCAAAGTGATCTCAGAAGCTTCTGCAGAGGAGCTATTTCTGGTGGAGTAGCCGCGATCTCCATGAGCTGTTGGCCTGAGAGAGGTTTGACTTTGTGAAAAGGGATAAAGGATGAAGTCCTAAAATATTTTGTCTGAAACAACCTGGGAATGTTCCTCCATGCTGTGAACAACCCTGCACTCAGTCATCTGAAGTAGCTGCTCTGACAGGATTTAAGTCTCCATAATTAGGTCTTTCACATATAAAAACCCAAAGCACAGACCTTCAGTTTTAAATAGTCCTGGCCTGTGTTCACCCTTCTGCCTCAGTTCTGAGCAGCTCTGCCTTGTGTCTGTGGAGGCTGTGTCATTATCCACCCACAGCAGCAGCAGGAAATTTTCCTGGGCCCGAACCTAACTTTTGTTTTAGTTCAGTTTCTGACACCTCGCTCCCACTCCCATCCTCAGGAACAGCTCCCAGAGAGGGTGAGTCACTTCACAGCCCTGGGAAGACAGAAATGAGGGGCTCGTTCTGGCTCCTGCCCTCTCCTAAAGCAGTTTGCATGGTCCAGGGCCATGTGCAGGTGCAGCCCCTGGACGACTATAGCCAGCACAGGGACCTTTCCCTGTCACTGACTGGGGGTCCCAAAGATCTTACAGAAGCTCTAGAGAATTTTTCCCCTTTGCCCCAGCAACACACACACAGAGCCCACACCCCCTCTTCCCAGCTAACGTGCAACTGCAAACAAGGAGGGGTAAGCCTGCAGGGATGGGCAGCAGGCAAAGCAGCAGCTGCTGGCAGTGGGAGCTGCTGGTGCCTTCTGCTGTGCTTTCCACAGACCCCTTCCTTCTCCTTAGCTGAGCTTGCTCAGGAGTTTCATCCTCGGTCTCTGTTCTAGAGGTCTCCTCACTGCCGTGCTCTGTTTTAATTTCCTGGCATCGTCTCAGGCACAGAGAAGCCCCAGGACAATAGTACCTGGGAAGGTGGCAATGGTGCTGTTGATCATCTTTACACCCCTGACATGGTGAGAGGAGAGTGGAGAGGTCTCTGGGTGGCAGCTGCGAGCTGGGAATGTGCTCTGGACAGAGGAGGCAGAGAGCTGACAGCTGATAGATAGCTCCACAAGCAGAAGTAAGTTGATTTTAGAGACTTTTTAAAGATTGAACAGTTAGTAATAAGGTCTAAATGCAATCTACCATTCAAATAAAAGCTCATGTTTAAAGTAGATTTGTTCAACTTCGATGGCAAATAATCAAAATTTTATTCCTGACACAAAGGGATGTGTCTGACTCTCAGAGTGCTTCAAAGAGAGGTGAGAATTTAGATGTCCTAAACACACATGAAATTTATGATTATTCACAGAACAGGCTAACCTCACTGGCTTACTGTACCTGTAAGAATATTTGTCTAGTCATGGATAATTGTCAGAATATTTAGAATTATGGTTTGGAAAAGCATAAGAGATCAGGAGATCCATCTGAACCCTCTGAAACGTCTCTTTGCAAATGCAGGCTGGCAGCCTCACACAACTGGGTTTTCCTGTTGAGTCCCCTGGCACTGCTGTGTGTGTTCCTGGCTAGACATGCCACAAGTGAAACCTCTCCTGTGTGAACAGGGCGGCTCTTCATGCAGTCTTAGCCAGGAAAGCAAACAAAACTGAAAGGCAAATGTTATCTGACCACTTCTAAACTTCAAAAGCATTTAAGGTCAAGCTGTTATGTTGGTATATAGATATATGTTAAAAAATAGCAGCAGTTGGAAGGGCTGAGCAAAGAAGCTTCCTGTGGTTTGTTTTTCTTTTTTTCAGACTGGATTTCCTGTCAAGTACACCCTGAATGAGGAGAAGGGCACAATTGTGTGGATCAGGAGGAAGAAAGTCAAAGGTGATCCCTGATGAGGACTGAACAGGTAAGAATTGAGGGCATGACTGAACTCCAGGACTTCTTTCCCAACATCAGCCTGGCATCAAAGGTGCTCCAAGCAGTCCATGGCACACATGATATCTGTCATGCAGCTCTCTGACACACAGGCATTTCCTCACAGGCACTTCCACAACATCTGTGCAACATGGACCTGCTCAGAATTTAATGTTATACATAACCGAGTAGGAGAGACTGAAAAAAGTACAGTGAAATTAGGCACCTGTGTTCAAATTGCCATGTCAAACTACAACCTGATGTAGATATTGAAGTTAATTATAGAAGTGTCATTTTTTTAACCCACCTACTTGCTTTTTTTCTGCGCAAACTCACAATTCAGGCATTCTTTGGCCAATGAAGCATTATGCAACTTGTTAATTAAGGCAGGTAGAGATTTTGCAACCTTAAATTCTGTCTGAGAGGCTTTCCTATGGTACAGGGTTCTCCTGGGCTCCTAAGGGCAAGCACCTGGCTTTTGCAATGTCAGAAGCAAACTTTTCCCATCTTCCATGGGGAAGATCTCTTTCACAGCATTCCCATGGCAACAGGGGACTAATCTAATACACACACAGCCATCTGACCCACAGAAGCAAGAAAGTCAATTTTGTCTGAACTCAAATTTTTTGGTATGAGTGCAAAGTCACTAAGGGGTGTGTTTTGCCAATGTTTGAGACTGGCAATTTCTGTTTGCAGAAAGATTGTGCCATTTTTTTGAATCTGTGGTGAGAGAAAGGCAAGCGATCTCAGGCATGAGAACACATCCAACTATTTACCATAGAATCATGGAATTGCAAAATTATAGAATTGTAGAATCACAGAATCATTTGGATTGGAAGGAACCTTAAAGAGCATCCCATTCCAACCCTCCCACCATTGGCAGGGACACTTTGCAGTAGATCAGATTTCTCAGGGTTCCATCCAACCTGGCCTTGAACACTTCCAAGGATGGGGTATCCACAGCCTCTCCGAACAACCTGTTCCTCTCACAGGCACATCCACTCAAGAGCCTCTGAGAGCTCAGCTGGGGTGTCAGTGGCAATAATTCAGTGGCAACAGCCCAGTCTCCAAACCAGGCAGCACAGACAACCTGCAGCCAGCTGTAACCTGCTTTGGGAAGGCAGGTGCCCTCCCTCATTGCTGCACCAAGCAGTCTCCACCCTCAGGCCAAGCTCTTGGCAAAGCCCTCCTCACGTGTTACCTGTGCTCACAGACAGGGCTCACAACCACAAACAGCAGCATAAATCCAGCAGCTCCCAGGGTGGGTAAGGTGTCTGCTGCTCTGCTCAAGTGGCACACGAGAGCTGAGCAGTGATGTTGCTGGGAAAAGGCTGCTCAGTGGAGGGTCAGCGAGCTAGGGCAGCCAGCACTCCTCCAGAGTTTTCAGGGAACCTAGAGATGGAGACAATCTGATGTAATTGTGACCACGGGACTGCTGTCTTTCCCTGGAAAGACAGGCCTATCTGCATGCCAGGCCCACCACAGCAGCAGTCAAACTCATCCCTTACAGTGTACAGACAGCTGGAATTGGACTTGAGGGCTCTGTGCCCACCCAAACATGAGGATTCAGCCCTGAATGCATAAACCTAGATGTTGCCTTGAAAATAAAGCAACAATCTACCCGCCTCTCAGGCAAGATGTGAGTTTTGCCACAGCTGACAGCACTGTCTCATCAGAGGGCACCTTCCTCTCATTTTTAGCTGAGAGACTCAGCTCTGTCCCAAATGAGTGGTCCTCCTTAAAGGTTTATGGAGAATTAATCTGGGAAACCTTTCCGATTTCACCTCCAGCCTAGAAATGCCAGAACTGAGACTGCACCAGGTCTGACAGCTTAGCAGGGAGAAAAAGCACTGCAAATCAGTCCTGTGGCTTTTCAGAAGCAGGCATGAAGGACATGACATGTTTTAATATTGCTGTCAGAGAGGGAAAGGCTGCCTTCATGTCAACTTAATGCTGGAGAAGCCCGACCAGGTTTTACCACTGCTCTCAGCACAGCACAAAGTCTGTGCTGCTCTGCCCAGGTGAGAGGTGGTCATTCATTCACCAAACTTCAAATGCTGCAGGAAAGTCATTTAGCACCTGAGCACACGCACATAAATCATCAGCTGTGTTAAAGAGTATGAGGAGTTTTAAAAAGCACCTTGCCTCCTCCTTGGTGCACAGCAAAGGCAGCACCAGCCTTTGATAAGAGAAGCACAGAAAGCAACAGCTGGTACGGGCACAGAGCTAATTCTTGGCTACCAGCTTCAGCCCCAGGACTCCACCTTACAACACAGCTTTCTCTTTCAGCCTGTGGAAGCAGAGAGAAAAGAAAATCAAAGTCTTCTCCCACTTTTAATGATCTATTGCTTCAAGCCATTCTTGGGGGAAGCCTCAGACTGAAGGTAAAGAGCATGGAAAAAGCAAGGTGCCCCTTCAGGACAAGGTCCTTAGTGCATGTGTCTTAATGACAGCCTACTCTTGGCTTATTTGGCATTTGATTGCTAAGGTTACTCCTGCTGTGTCTTCTGCACTGCAGAAAATAAGGGTGGTCTGCAGAAATGAAGGTCATAGATGGGTAACAGATATTCCTGGCATTTAAAGCCTTGTTAGATGTGAGTGGGGATGGCAGAGTTAGGCAGAACTACAGCATTACAACACTTTCCCTCATCCCACACAGAGCTTTTCAGCTAGAGTAGGCTTACAGCTCCCTTTGCCTGCAGGGAAGAGTAGCTCTGCTAAAAAGAATATTTTTTACAAGGGCCAACTGCTTTGGTATTGTTCCCATGTTGGACACCCTTGAAACAATGTGCAAAGCCAGCCCCAAGAGAAAATTGTCCTGTCCCAGTGTACAATCCCAGAGGCCCACTGCTGAAAACAGGGAATCCTCAAAAAGCCCCTTCTGCAGGTTAGAAATAAGTTATTCAGGAGAGAGAAAAATGGTTATTTCCATGCATCAATTTCTGCCTGTAACATGAGCAAAAGGTGGCAAATCTCCATAATGGCCCAACCATCTCCACAGCACCCCCTCTTTGACTAGAAAATCATCTCTATGGGCTCTGCTTTGCCAGTGGCTGAGAAAAAATAAGAGAGACACAGTAGGATGTCCCTGCCACCCAGCTGGCTTATGGATGACCATGATATTGCAGAAGAGATGAACGATTTATGGATCAAATCAAATCCTGCTTCTTCTTACTCAAGGCAACAAACATCCTTATTCTGAGTGATAAAGAGGAAAGCCTCCAGATGTCCAACTCTTTGACTTCTTGGGAAAATTTTGCCTGTAGGTGCTCATTTATCCACACAATTAAACTTATGCCCTTTTTAGTTCAGTTATCATTCCTTATACAAACTTCAGAGGACTGAAGAGAAGGGAAGATTAAAACAGAATTAACCCCTTAGGCCAGGTAGTAAGCCATTAGTTCATTTTCAACCATGGTTGTGTGACAGCAACTTTCTTGGCACTCACTTGGATGTGAAGAAGGTCTTCTAGAAGGTCTTCTATTAGAGCAAGAAGTGCTCTAATATTCTTGGCAGTGTTAGGTTAATGATTGGACTCAATGATCTTGGATACCATTTCCAACCTAAATAATTGTATGATTCTATGAGTGTAAGACTTCTGCATCTCCTACTGCACCCCAGAAAAAGTAAAATGGAACTCATCCCCATACGCAGAGAATGGAACAGAGTAACAAAGCAGAGCCTTTCTGAGGGTAGATAAGGCTTTCCACACTTTTCTTTTTCCCTCTGCTATCAGAATCATAGAATACCATGAGTTGGAAGGGAGCCACAAGGACCACGAGTCCAACCCTGAAATAAATGGCCCATAGAGGGATCAAACCCACAAGCTTGCTGTTATCAGCACCATGCTCTGATCAGCTGAGCCAAGCTCAGTCATGATAAAACCAACCCAGCATCCCATCTCCATGGCTTTCATGTTTGACATTAAGCATATATCTACATATCTCAGCTGAAGAGAGGTTTTTCTTCCTGTCAGGCTAGCTATGTACATTAGCAAAGGAAAGCTTAACTGGGCCTTTACAGATCTTCATTTTTCTGTTACACTTGCAATATCACAAGTTTCATCACTAAACCAAAACCCAAGGCATTTCTTGTGGCATCCAAGCTGCAAATTGGAATGTCAAGTAAAATGAAGACTTATAGGGTTGTAATTCCCCAGGACAAAAGAGGGGCCGCTTCTATAAAGCACTTCTGTCAGCTCCATGGAAATCCTTCCAGCAGGCTTAGCCTATGAAGGAGGAATTTACAAGCTGGCAATGATTAAAAGCCAGAATTGTGAAAATGGCAAGCAGGCCTCACTTAAAGGGCTAATTTGATCCAAGTCTATAATAGCACAGCTAATGGAAAGGCGGTATGTATTCAATACATAATTTAATCCTCTCTCAAAAATGCAGGGATAAACTCCACCACAACCCTGGATATTCATTCTCATCACAAGTTGCAGAACTGTCATTTCACATCAGCACCTACTACCTCACAGATTCCCTTCCAAGGAACACTTGGGGCCTGGCACAGACCTGGATAAAAGTGAAAAAATGGGGAGAAATACAAAACTAATGTCCAATTCTGCCTTCCTTATATTCAGGTCTGGTTTCAGCATTGAATAAAGGAGCAGAATCTGGCCTCGGGGGTCTCAAAGGTACTGCAAGCCAAGGCAGAAGAACCTGAACTGACTCTACCCGCTGTTAGTTTCCTTCGTATTCGACTCCGGTCATGCAGTGTTCCCCAAATAGAAGTTCATACCTTTTCACCTTCAGAGCTGGCCTATTTCTGCTCTCTGGTATTCAAAAATAAGTTTCTTCCCATCCCAGGAAGGAGCCATGCTAAAAATATCTCCATGCAAGTTTCCTAAGTCCTAATGTTTCTCACAGAAGGGTGCAGCTCCTTGTCCAGAAGCGACAAGCCTGGCTGGGTTCTGCAATGCCTTTACTCATGTCCTTGTGCTGCTGTGGCTGCAGAGCAGGAATGGAGACATGGGCAGGAGCAGTAGCATTGCTGTAGCCATGGTGGTCTAGACACCAGCAAGACACAAGCTAGGAAAATCTCTTCAAGCTTAATCAACACCGGTGAGGCCACACCGAGAGTCTTGGGTTCAGTTCTGGGCCGCTCATGACAAAAAAGACATTGAGGTGTTGGAGCATGTCCAGAGAAGGAACACAGAGCTGGGGCAGAGTCTGGAGAACAAGTTTGATGAGGGAGCTAGGTGGGCATTCAGCCTGGAGAAAAGGAGACTCAGGGGGAACCTTCTCACTCTCTAGAACTCCCTGGAAGGAGGTTGTAGCAAAGTGTGGCTCTGTTTCTTCTCCCAAGGAGCAAGTGACAGGACAAGAGGAAATGGCCTCAAGTTGCACCAGGAGAGGTTTAAATTGTGCATTAGGAAAATTTTCTTCCCTGAAAAGGTGGTCGAACATTGGAACAAGTTGCCCAGAAAAGCGGTGGAGTCATCATCCCTGGCAGTGATCAAAAGACATGTGGATGTCCTGGCTAGGGGTATGGTTTAGTGGTGGACCTGGAAGTGTTGGGTTAATGGTTGGACTCCATAAACTGAAGGGTCCTTTCCAAGCTTAATGATTCTATGCACTTTAATAAATCTGCTCATACAGTAGGAGCACTTGGTTGTAAAAAGTGTGTTACCTCAATGTTTTCAACTGTGCCTTACATGGGGCCCTTCAAAAAATAAGACACCAGTTTTCTTAAGAACCAGTCAAACTGACGGAAACATTCAGAATCATGTAAGGGGAGAGGGGGCCTGAAGGGATAATGCATCTTGCCCAGGGAATCAGCAGCAAGCCCAGGAGCACTTGCTACTGTGCAGCAGTGCAATAGTTCACCACACTTTTCTTGCCTGAGAGGAGCTTATTAAAATAATTAAGCAATATAAACACTGTAGAAGCAGTGATGCAGGCATATATGTGATCGTAGCTAGTCCCATTGGGGAGAGAGACCAGCTAACTGCTGCATGCCACCTCCACACTCTGAGACACACTGATAGTGCTATTTTGGGGAATTTCTAAATCACCTCCTTGCTTCTAACACTTTTCACATGAAACTAATCCCAGAAGTATCCATGAGCCAGGCCTGTCAAGAGGGATGTAGATCAGAGCAGATGTTCAGCGTGGCTGAGGCTATTAGACACGACCAAGCCAATAATGAGAAACTCTTATAAGGAACATTAGCCCTACATCCTTGAGATGTGAAAAGACCACTTATTTCTCCTGAGAAAAATGTTTTCACCAGCAAACCCTTTTAGAAGCATCAAACCCTCCCACCAACATCTCAGCATGTGCTGCAGTGGCAGAGCCTGTGACTCAGTGACAGCCCCGGAGAGATCAGCTGCTGGATTAAACAGACTGTGTAGAAACATTTGGTTTGGGTAATCCCAAGAAATACAAGATCTGTGGCTGAAAAAGATGTTCTCAGACTGTTAAATATTTAGCTGCCAGCTGGGGTTACTATGGAAAGAGGTGGCTCTGTTGGTAAGGAAAACTGAGGGCAGGATTTAAAGAGCCTGTAAGGAAGAAAAGCAATTTGGACAAAAATACACATAAGTGTAAGATGGACAGACACAAGTTCAAGACCTTTCAGGCTGGTCATTTGATGAACATGGTGTTATCTCCTTTGCCTTACGTTCTCTGGGTCCTCTAAACAGCAGGCAGTTGGCTTTCAAAAGGAGAAGAAATACTGAGAGAGGAAAAAATATTTTGTGAGTCAGCTATAAAGGAACATGAGGAGAGGGAGAAGAGTCAGGTGTCCCTGGGACCTCCTTGTCCTCATTTATTTCTTATCTACAAGGGTGAAAACATAAGCAAGGAGAGCTGAGAGTTTCCTCAGCTGTCCAGAAATGACACGGGTGAAGGGCAAGCACGGTGCAGTGAATGTGGACAGATAAGAGCTGCGCAGAGAGTCCAATAAAGGTGACATTTCTTATCCAGTTATCAAGCAGTCTGGGACTCTGACAGCCATGCCATGTGTTTGATATGAAAGGAGGGGACTCCACACATCCCCTCCACACTGGCTGATCACTTCTAGCTGATAATCTCTCCAGCTTGGGAGAAATACTGCTGCCTTTGGAGGGGCAGAATATTTTCCTCTGATAAAAAAATACATATAGCTAAAAACAAAAAAATAAAAAAAGCTTGTACAAACTGCCTCCAGAGCTGATTAAACTGTTGAGCAAGCTTCAAAAGCAAGCAGTGCCCTACATACATTTAATCCATGAGCTCACCTAGGAAGCATTCCTTTGTTAGGCCAGTGACTACAGCATGAGCAGGGAGAGAGGACACACCTCTGCCTTGACAGCGCAGTTTTGTAGGAGTAATTTGTTGATCTCAAAGCATGAAGCTGAGTTACTGAGGGTGTAGGAGGAATAAATGTTCTGCAGGAGCAGCCCAGCTCCGTCAGTTCTAATCAGCAATACTCGGTTGCAGGCTCTCACCCCTGTTTTCCCTTCCTCACTGAAAACAGAAAAAAAACAAAGCTGCTTTCCATGACTGACAGCTGTGGAAAATAAAGTCAATTGTTTTGGCCACAAAAACGGGCCGAGCTTGAGAACCGTCAGTGACTCAGCTCCCTGTCACCTTCCCCACTGCAGGTTTGGTGTCGCTGCTGCCGAGAGGCGTTCAGCGAGGGGCAGGCGGCGGAGGGGGCTCAGGATCGCGGTGCACCCTGAGATGGACACGGAGCTGCTCACAGGAGCCCTGGAGTTGTGCTCCCCAGTGCTGTGTCCTGCCCTGCGCGTGTCCCTGCGTGCCAGGCGGACAGCCCGTGTCTCCCTCAGCTGTCCCCCAAAACCACGTCTGAGCAGAGGGCGGTGGGGGAGAGGAGTGTGCTATATCTGTGTCTGCACTGTTCCCCATGACATTTTTGTCATGTTCCATGACAAAAGAGTCACCAAGCACAGGCAGGAGGGTTCCACGTGAAGCCAAAAGAAAGGCTGGAGGTAATACTCAAAATTAATAGTTCTTGCTCATGCATACACGGGAAAATGTTGTGCATGTGCTGCTGCATCACAGGAATCATGAATCTCCCCTAGTGATGCTCAAGAGAAGAACAGGGACTGAAACCTCTCCGTAGGAGGAGTTCAGATGAAAATTTTCCATCTGTAAAGATGGGAGCATTCACCAGACTCCAGGTGAATCTGACTCCAGATTTAGGAAAGGACCAAAACTCTGGTGCTTGCCAGGACAGAGGACATTTACCTTCTTTCCAAAAACGTCAGGCTCATTTATAAAGAGTGGAATGAGGAACAACAGTCATGGGTAGACAAGAATGACTGGGAAGTGCACAAGCAAGATGAGAATCCTAGCGACAAACACAACCTTCTCAGCACAGAGACTTAAATGCTTCCCATTTAGGAACTGATTTGATCCAACAGCTCTTCATAGTTTGTACAGACAGGAAAGACCTGTATTCAGTAATGTAGCAATATGGTTTTCCTATACCAGGGAAAAGGTCCATTAATCTTGGCATATTAATAAATGAGCATCTATTAGCAACAAATAAGCTGGAGATCAGATATCAAGTGCAAGGAGGCGATGCTCAGAGCAGCTTTCTGATGACAGAAGTAGAGGTCAGGAGAGGGAAAAAACCAAAATCTGATGGACTTCCAGAGAGATTTTGATAATAAGGGACAATCCCAGGGAATTAGCATGCTCTGGGTGGAGACAGCACACAGGCATCTCTGTTTCGGTTCAGGCAGGGTCTGCAGCAAGGAGCAGGGCTCTCAGTGCAGCTGCAAATGCCCATGCAAAGGGTCAATGCCTGGGACAGCAGGGTCTGCTGTGGCTGGGGGGGAGCTACCAGGCTGATGTGGGTGGGCTGGGAGAGTCCTGACCTCTGTGTCTGCTGCATGGCTGATATCCCATCTGATCCCGTCCTGCCAAAGGGGGCAGCGCTGGGGCAGGACCCACAGCTGGAGCACACGGATCTCCGTGACAACTGGGATGCTGCCAGCACTGCACTTTCACACAAGGAAAACAGAATTACGTGGCAAAGCAGAAATCAAGTGAGGTTCCACTGGTTTGGCTGCCATCTGGGACACAAAAGCTTTGTGAGCACACCTCCGGTTTTGAGCTGCACAAAACTGCACAGAAATAGGTGCAAGACCACAAGCCATGGAGTCTCAAACCCTAAAGGTCAGTGAAGACCCTCCCAGTGCAGGGCATGGCCACAGTGCAGGAAAAGCCCTGTCACTGGACAGAACAAGCTTGGAGAAAGTCCTCTTCTCTGCACTAGCACCTCAGCTCACTCATCTCCTGTCCCATGTGAGTGAGGACAGGATACTCTGATCTTTGTCAGACCTGTGAAACTCACTCATCATCCCTCCATTTAAATAATGGCCTCAGAGTTCAGCAGGATGGAAAGAGGTCAGTTTTGATCATGCAGGCTTGATGACTACTCCTGTAAGCTGCAGCATAGTGGGTAGGACAGTCACTGAGACATCCAAGTTGTCCCTCTAAGAAAGGAGACCACTAAACATAGGTCTACTCAGGAACTAACATGCGAAATATGAGTTTGACCTCCTCCCAACTTTGTGAGTGACAGCTAAGCTTTGATGTACAGAACTAGTATAATTTATGCTGAAAGGAGCTTGGGAGGTCCTCTGGTTAGTGTTGGGCTAACATTGACATTAATGTCATGTTAGTAAATCACTACCATGAATTTCTTCTGAATTCACAGGCAGCTTCTGTTTGATCAAACCTCTGCTTGGTGACAAATAACACACCCAGCAAAAAAAAGACAAACAACAATCCTGGCTTTCACCATGGGCTGAGCTTTGCCATTCAGCTCTGCTCCCCTCAGACACAGCCCCACCTCTGAGTAAAAGAGCCTTGGCTCACAGGGAAAAGAAGGGGTTAACAAACCCCTCAGCAAATGAAGCACTATCATAAAAAGCTGGACTGCTACTTTCTAGGATCTACAACCTTTAGCCAAGGGACTCAGCTTGGGAATCAGTCCCAGAGCGCCATGGTAGCCCAGACAGTGTGACTGAGTGCTGGCATGATGCCTGTCACACCATGAGAGAACTTCTAATCCTGGTTTTTGGGTTTGGGGTTTTTTGGTTGATTGTTTTGTTGTTTTTTTTTTCTTTCTTGAGGGCTATTAGTTATTTTTATAGCATTATTTTCAAGCACAACAGGAATTGTCTAATTGGAGTTGTTTTGTTAAAAAAGGCTGAAGAACTTCATGAGAGACATCAGAAAATTCTGCAGAACAGTTATCAAAGGCACAAATTCTGGAAAATATAAATCCTGACAGTATTATGGATGAAACCCCATGAACATAGCTATGTGCATATGGTTTTGCAGACCTACCTTTTGTCCACAAAAATATCCCCTGTCTGTGCTATCCACAGTGTTGCTGAGACACCTTGATAACCCCATCTGCAACAGTTCCTTCACCCAGGAAAACTCAAAGGAATACACTGTCCAACAAATGTTTCTGGACAGGGAACCAACCTATACTCAACCTTTACTTGAAGTTGCTTTGGTGTGAGGGCAGTAGGTTTGAGAAGCTGGTGACTGAAGGCTGGATATGGCCCCAGCTCACCCGCAGAGCACACAGTGATGCTCACGGCCACCCACCAGTGATGCCAAGAGGTGAGTCACGACCAGCCCACCAACCAGGGCTGGAAGAGCCCACTGGCCTCCCCTGTTCATTTCATCCCATAATGCGACAAATTTTGGCATGTGAGCACCTTCTGGGTTGTTTTTCTTCCTTTATCAACTTCTAAAGCACAACCACTGGATTGGCTTGCAAAATTAACACATAAGAATGCATATTTTTCTTGGGTTTTTTGAAACCATTTATGCACAGACTTTAAACGGGCTGTTAGTGGAAGAGCTGCAAGTTCTGAGACCAGTGTGTGACTGCTTTATGAAACAGTCATTTGGGAATGCCTAATAAACAATTGCTTTTAATTTTAAACATCTGTATCTATAACAATAAGTGCAGCTGACGTGGCCCTCCATCAGTCCCAGGCTCTGGATTTAGTTGAGTAAGGACTGGCTGCAGCCTGAAAACGATCTTGTCTGGCCCTGCTGCTTTATATGCTGTAATTCTAGCCCTCTGCAGCTTGTCCTGGCCGATTTTCCCCTGAAACTTGATCTTTCAACGGATCAAAGGAGCAAAAGGAGAAACAAGAAACTTTTGCAGTGAAATTTCAGCCATGGCAGCTTGTCTCCAGTTCAGTCGTCACTCCTGGCCACCAGCTGCTGCCTGTGGAGTGTGCTGGTGTTTCCAGCCTCATGTCCTCATCCTGCCAGCAGAGTTTGCCACACCACAGTCCTGTTTGCAGAAAAGTAACCTGCAAAAGGGAAACCTTGCCCCTAATCCCACAAGGAGTTTTACCACTGCAACAAAAATTATGCTGACATGGAATGACTCTGATGATAAACCCACCTTCTGAGACAAACCAGTATAACCCCAAAATTTAACAAAGGGTTCAGGAGATTAACATCACTGGCAGAGTGAATCAATACATTATTTACAATTTGTCTGCTATATTGGTATTAGAAGACTGTCTCCCTGCAAGGTGACTGTGCACCAGCCCCCCAGCCCCCAGTGACAGTGTGTCCCCAGGCAGGAGGGGGCTGACACCAAACACACCCACCCTCAGCTACCCGAGGGCAGCTACCCTAGGCCCTCCACAGCATTTGCACACCTTCAGCATGGTGTTGGTAGCAGTCAGCTAGGGAAGAAACCTTCCTTCCATGGGCATTTCTGTGGGGTGTGCAGAGAAATGGGAGTCCCTAAACCTGCCAGGTACCTGCGTCCAGCTCAGGGGCCTAGCATAGACTCCTTTAAATGACTGTGGTCTTTAATTTCTTGTGATTAGATAGAAGAAATATGTCTGTCTTATTCCTTTGCCTACTTTGTGAGATGTAAAATTACAGAAGTATGTTTCAAAAACATGCTTAGGCTAAGGAGAGTAAAAGGTGTCTGGAACAAATGCCTTAGAGTACATATTACAACTGCTACAGTAATGTCAGTTTAAGAGTGCATGTGAAACATCCTGCCATCCTTATTTAGCTGCTTCCCTGGAATGATGAAGAATTAAGAGCATTTTTAGATGAAAAATGTGCAGAGGAATGGCTTTTTATTAAACCCAGAGGTACCGCTGGAAAAGAGAATCCCTCAGGCATCAAAGCCCTTCTTCCAGTCTGAAATCTTCCCGGATGAATATAGGCTGAGAACAGTTGCTCTGAATTTCACACATTTCACACGATGGTGTTAAATCTGAGCCCACCCAAGAGGAGAGGCCACCGGTGTGTGGGAGCCAGGCGGGCTGCTACCAAAGAGCTCAGGCATTAGGCACACCTTCGCTAAATTCCTGGCAGCGAGATAATTACCACAACTTGCTTTCCTTGTCACCACTTTACTGGTATATGTGTGTGTCTGTGTGTCTTCTTTGAGCCTCTCACGTTAATCGTTGGGAGTGTTTCGAGTGAAATGCAGCAACCACTGCCAATGCAAAGTGTTCTTTGAAGAAAATCCGCCATCAAGAAGGAATGAGCTCCCCAGCTGAAGGGTGCCTTGTTTGGGAGCACTTCCATAAAGAGCAAACATGGGATCGACACACGTTTTCCTGCCCATCGCCTCACCGTGGGAAGGCGTGTTTGTACACGCTGTCTTGACATAAGCTCTCTCCCATCCAGTTTCCTCGTGCCTCTAGATGCCAGCATTTTACTGTCCCTCCAAGATGTCTGTCAGAGAAAATGGAAATTAATTGTGAGTACTTTTAGAAAACTGTATTTAGAAACTTGGGGTTTCTTTCAGACACTCATGGTTGGTTGGTTTAAACCCAAAAAAAAGATATAAATCTATCTTTGTCTTTCTGTTCTTACACTTGCACACCAGGCAGTGATTTTCCTCAAAATTTTCCAAGCCGATCATCTGTCAAAAATACAAACTGCCCAAATACTCTTGTAAGAACCTTGAACGCAAAAGCCTGGATTTTTGTCTTTTTATACTTTTACACAGGTAGTGTGACTAAATCTAGCTTTGCATACACCTTATGAAACACCCCTGGTCTAAAACTCACATTGTTGTCACGGGACGAGAAAGTTGCCTGCCAGCAGGAAGGGCCAGGCTGCTGCCATCAGACCCCAGAGAATCCAGCAACGTGGGACCGGATCCTGCAGTCCCGATTTGTGCTGCTGCACTCAGAGGGAAGAGCCCCACAGAGCAAGGGCCGTAGGGTCAAACTTCGTTGTATAAAAACCCCACTGCACAAAAGTTTAGCAGAAGAGAAAAGGCTCTTCCAGGGCAGACCCCCGGCACATCCTTCCTCTCACCTTCCCATGCCCTGGGGGCTCCCCACTGCCACCACCCTCCCCTCCCTGCAGCCAGGAGGGAAGGGGATATTCGCATGCAAATGAGGATGATTTCCCACCAGGAAACCCACTTTGTTTCCAAATTCGTACCTCCAGCCCTGCCACAGCAAGCTTTGAATGCAGAAGAGGATGAATGACCTAAAAGCAACGGAACTAAGCATTTAGGGTAAAATCCCACCCACTGGTCCCCTTTACTGTAAAGAAAGATTTAGCAACACAGACAAAACCCACACAGACTGGCAAGCGAGGAGGGAAATGTACACACAGAGTTAGTTCCTGCTGTAGGCACCCGTCTAAAATTCTTATTCTGCAGCCACAGTTCAGTGTAAGGTATCACATCAGTGCCTCTGGCTCTAACAATCCCACATTTTAGCACCAGTTTGACAATCATGTCAGGAATGCAGATATGCCTGTTGCTGTTAATATACACCAAATGGTATAAACTTCTGAGTTATGGATGGATAATACACTGCTGACACACACACCTCCCACAGGTGACTTTCAAAGCCTCTCAATTCATGGTCCCTATGACAGAACTGGAGAGAGGACTGTCCTGTGCAGGGTGTGCGTGGCCACAAAACTGAATTTACCTGTCTGCCACTTTTCACAGACTGTGGCTTACCACTGCCACTGGGAGCAAGCCTGAAGAAAACTTCCTCTCAACAAAAAAATGGACAAGTTCAAGGGAATAGGGGGGAAGAGGGAAGTGCAACTCATTCCTTTGCTGTAGTAGCGTTGAAGAAAATCTCCATCCATTACATCAGGCTACTCAAATCAAGCACGTAAAAACATAGAATCATGGAAACATAGGGTAGCTTTTGTTGGAAAGGACCTTAAACATTATCTAGTTCTGCAGCCAAGGAATAAAATCTGTGAGCGAATTACTGTTAATGACACTGATTCGAGTAAAACACTTGTGGAGTTCCTGAGAGTAATTTTTTTTATTTCTCTTACTGCAGGAGTTTGTGTCAATTCTTTACGTGATACCTTGAGAGGCTGCCTAGAACAGAGACTAGACAAAGTTTAAGGAATAAACTAGGTATTTATTAAAAGGCCTTCAAAGGGTACACCTTGGGCAGTACAAGAGCCTGGCCGAGGCTACACCCAAGATGGACAGTAGGTCATGACTTTTCACACTTTTATAAGCTTTGGTCCATTTACAGTCTGGGGTTAAAATTGTCCAATTCTTCAGATTGCTCTTCTCAATTCGCTGTTGTTTATACTTTTGGGGCCTGAAGCTGCAATGGCATCCTTGGTTCTCAGGCTGGAAAAGGATTGTTTCATCTAACTACACTGTGAAGAGAACTAGCTATCACTTTGTATGAGTTAAGAGTTATATACTAATGCAGTACAGAATCTGGAAAATATGAAAGCTAAAACTTTAAGGCATCATACTGAGTTACTAAAAAAGATTTGTAACCTGTCCAACGTAGTGTAAGGCAAATGGAGCTAAACTAATTTATTGTTGCAAACCCAGAAAGCCATTAAGAAGACATTGCTTTAAAGTCTGCAATTGCACTTGTGCAACCCCCCTGGAGCGTGTGGAGTTACATTAGGGTTAAAAAAACTAGCAAGCATAAAGAGCCTAATTCCAGCGCATAATAAGTGCTTCAACAAACATTCTGCCAAAAGTACCAAGGAGGTTTATTTACTTCTTTCTCCCACCAAAGATGACTTTTTTTATGTGTTTGACATACCCTACGGAGTGTGCTTTCCATACAGAGATTCTCTATTTTATCATGCAAGGGCTACTTACAGCTGCTGTGAGTAAAAAGGGAAAAGAAGAGCAAGAGGTGGTTCTGACCTGCCCTGGGTGGCTTCATTTTCAGTCTGCCCTGACAAGACACCCTCACACTGCCAGAGGGTTCAGCCTGGGAGCCTTGTGGGAGTGCACAAGTGGTCTCCTCACTTGAATGGAGAATGATGGAGATGATGAGTGGGCCTTTCAGCAAGGTTCCTCTGTTTCCAGAGTTTGCTGCTAGGGATGTGACAGCACCATTACAGGGCTCTGGCTCACACAAGAACACCTTTAGCAGAAGCTGAACTCATCTTGAACAGAATGAGGGAAGGTACAACCTTCCTCAACTGAGGATGTCTGTGCAGTGTGTGGACACAGCTGGCAAAAGGCTCTGTGCCCAGCAGAGAGTGTGCAGAGGGACTGTGAGGTGACTCAGTGGTTGACCTTCCTTTGAGGCTCTGACTTGCTCAGTGTCACTGCTTCTCCTGCCAAAAGGTTACAGCAGACAGACTGGGATCAGATGAACATGAATTAGGGGACCAGATGAAGATAAGCAAGGGGAGGTCCAGATGAAACCAATCCTCTGTCTGAATACAGGGTGTAAGTTGTCAGGCACCTGCCCTGAGCTCAGCTGCCTGCCTGGCCCCAGTGGTGCAAGACCCTCTGGGTACACCTGGGCAGATGCAGCTATGGGGTGGAGTTGGTCAGTGTGACACTCTCACACTGTGGGGCGTCAGCCTGGCCCTGTCTGGGTGTCAGATGGAGTTGGTCAGTGTGACACTCTCACACTGTGGGGCGTCAGCCTGGCCCTGTCTGGGTGTCAGATGGAGTTGGTCAGTGTGACACTCTCACACTGTGGGGCGTCAGCCTGGCCCTGTCCGTGTGTCTGAGTCACAAAGGGTGGGACGTGCCACACCTTGTGTTTCCCCTCCACCAAAGCAAGCCCAGCAACGTGACGCGAAATAAAGGAGTTATGTTAGAGCTCTGATCCCACCATCTGACCCCGATGGGTGGACTCCCACAGTGATCTCACCCTGACAGCTTACTCAGCTTCACAAGTAGCAGAGAAAGGTCATGCTTGGTTAAAACCGAAATGTGCTTTCTTGCAGTTTTTCCCCTTTGGGCCAGAGGCTGTATCCCTGACTTGGGCAAAGATCCAATTGGAAATAATGAATGTAATTACCTTGTAAGCACCTCAGTGGAAAATATTGGTATAGTTAATTATACAGGGATGCAATGATAACCCATTTCCCAGTGTTTAAAATACAAATATTAATGCTTTCTCCTTTGGGGTTTTGAGAAGATTAGTTATTGCTGCAGTCTAACTGAATTGATAAGGTTTTCAGCTATTGCAATCATTTTAATGAGGTTTCCAGTGCAGGTTTAACATCACTGGCTGGCATCATGTGTAAGAATGTTACTCTGCACAGAGCTGGGGTTTGAGTTCCCCTGCAAGAATGAGGGCCCCTTTGGCCATGGCCCTTTAAGCATCCTAAACTGAGATTTCTTTCAGAGGATGTTTGATTTTCATGTTCTCAAACTGAAGATAAGAAACTCACACATTGACTATCCAGAGAATTGAAATTGAAATTTGAATATCAGGAGAATCGAGGATACCCAAAACCTAGGAGTTAAGTACCTTTCAAGAAATCCTGATTAAATTTGCTATGTGAAAATGCCTCTGTCTTTCATTAAGGATCATAGGAAACAGTGTAATAAACTCACAGCATGAACTGAGCATGTAGTCTAGTATTTTCACATTATGGCTGATTGACTTTTCAGGTGTTGATCAAGGAACCTGTTATTTCTATGTCAGTCTGCCTGAAAAGCCCCATCACTTTCAGCCCTCTGTGAGCAAATGAGCAAGAGCCACTACATGTGTTGTGCTTGCCTTGGTATTTGTTAACATTTGTTAACATTTCTGAACTATCTGTAGCTTAGCAGATATTCATAGGTCAAAACCAGAAAAAACTCCATTCTCTTCTCACATCTCTGCAGAAGGAGTGAAAGATTTATGAAAATAGAAACCTGTCCTGAGATTTCCCTTGAAGGTATCTGAGGAAGTTTTTCCAGGAAAAAAAAAAAAAATAGGAGACATGATCACTTTGGGCATAGACCTGACTGTTCAGCAACAATCACATTTTGCACGAGGCCACCTCTTCCTGCCACGAGCCACAGCCACAGGCAGTGCAGTGGCACAGGGCTCTGGGCACCTGCCCAAGCATGAAGAGGGAAGGGACAGGCACAATGCCCTGCTGGGGATCCCTGACAGAGAGGCCCAGACTTCTTAATTGGGAAATCCAGCCAGCCAGCTTTGGAGACTCCTGTTTCAACAGAGAGCAGTGTTTACCCCCATGCCCGGCTGCAGGAAGCAGGGCCATGCACTTTAAGCAAAGGGGAGATCACTAATAAAAACTGCTTTTATCTAAATATCTACTTGAAAAATAACCCTTACAGCCTGTGCTACTTTTCAGTTTTGTGCCTGTTTTGCTGCCACACCAGCTCTCTGGGAGCCCAAGCACAAGCCACAGAGGCTTCCAAGGCTCAACAGCAGCAAGGATGGATGAGTCACCACCTTGACTTTTGAGTACACTTCCACATGCACAGAAAACCTAAGGAAGCAGCTCCCCCAAAGGGAAATAAAACCATCCTCTAAAAGCTGCCAGACAGGTATTTCACCCAGGGGAAAAAAGCCAAATAAAAGCATGTGCAGGCAAGGGGCAAACTCTGGTTTAATTCAACACCATCCAGGTGTACTGCTGCAACCTGAGGACAGACTCCATGAATCACAACACTGCTCTCACAAGTGTCAGCATAGAATCTTTTAATACTTTACATAAAAAAACTGCATACACTATAGTTTTATGTAAACATCATATACATCTCAGTTTTTGCCATGTCAATTTATTAAAAACAGTCTCAGTACCACTGTTGAGGGAAGAGGGAGGAAAGTAAACAAACATAAATGGATACATTTGTTCTCTGAACCAGAGAAACAGAAAATTATTTTCACCCAGGTTGGCCACCTTGTGAAAATAAGTTTTAAATAAACCTTGATTCTTTAAACTGCCCTTTAGTACTAAAGTCTGATGTACTCACTGCATAAGTAACAGTGCTTTCACCCATTTTTTTCCAAGGCAAAAATATACAGTGGTTTTGTCTTGTGTTGAAATCAGTTTTAAACAAGACCCAGATGAGGTTACTGAGTAAGAATGTTTCCAATGCTACAGTGTTGTATGCAGATGATGAGTGCATTGAGTGTTTAATTTAAACATTAAAAAAAAAAAATACACCAAGTTGTGCAAAGTAACTTCTTTTGAAAATAAACTTTTAAATAAACCCCAATCAACACACTTGCAGGAGACAACATTAAAAGTAAGGAGCAGGCACCAAGATCATAATATGGCAATATCATCCCCTTGCTCATCCTGCCTCATCTGTCAGGAGGTGGACACCTAGCAAGCAGGACAGTTCGGCTTTACTCTCTGGCCTGGTGGCTTCTGCAGCTGGAGTCAGTTCAGGGCTCCTGTTATCAGCAGGCATCAGTCACTCAGGGCAAGTTCCTTTGCACAACACAAGTCCCACCTGGGCGCCCCCTCCCCACCTCACTTTAAATAAGCACCCCCTGCACTACCCCAGTTTGCACAAGACAAGAAAAGGTAACATATATACAGGCTTCGCTTGGGATGACCCTCCCCTCCCCTCCCAGTCTCGGTCTTCAGGGCACTAATTTCCACAGCAGGTCAGGCTCAGGCTGAAACATATGAGGGAGAAGCGAGGATGCTGCAGGCAGCCTGGGAGAGACAGCCCCTTTCCCCAGCTCGCCTGGGTGGAGGCACATGCAGGCAGGAGGCAGAAGTCCCTTCGAGCATCTCAGCTCCAGTGCCCTCCTCTTGCAAAAGAGAGGAGGCTGCCTGGGAGAAGGGAGCAGCAGGTGTTGGCAAAGGGGCAGAACCGGGTGCAACGTTTGCTCAGTCCAGTCTCAGCAGCTTTTTGTTGTTGAGTCCACGACTAACTCGCAGGGGCCGGCAGTAGGAGAAGGCTTCTCCCCACTTTATTCCCAAGACTCAGGGCATGCAATCCCCCCCTCCCTCCGTCCCCACGGCTGAGCAAGCACAACCCTTTCCGGCCAAGGCTCAAGGAGCGTGCTCCCTCCCTTAGCCCCCACCCCATCCATGGCCAGTCCCGAGCGGAGGGGACAGGCAGATGCCGTGTGCGTGTATAACCCAGCTCCTCTCCACCTGCCAACAGGTGACCCAGGCGCTGTGCCCAGCGCCGCGCTCCAGACACGCCCTATAGGACTTTGCAGCAGTTGATGCAGCCGTTCTGGGTGCCGTAGCGCTTCTGCAGGGCTGCCCGGGTGGCAGTCTCGAACACCTCCCGGACACCCTCCTTGGTCTTGGCCGAGCACTCCAGGTAGTCGTAGGCCTGGATGCGAATGGCCATGGCCCGGCCGTCCTCGGTGCGCACCGGCTCCTGCTTCATGCGGGCCAGCTCGTTCCGCACGTGCTCGTCGTTCCGCAGGTCCTTCTTGTTGGCCACCAGGATGATGGGGACGTTGGGGCAGAAGTGCTTGACTTCGGGCACCCACTTCTCCGGGATGTTCTCCAGCGAGTCCGGGCTGTCCACGGAGAAGCACATGAGGATGACGTCGGTGTCCGGATAGGAAAGGGGACGCAGGCGGTCATAGTCCTCCTGGCCAGCAGTGTCCCACAGGGCCAGCTCCACCTGCTTGCCGTCCACCTCGATGTCCGCCACGTAGTTCTCGAAGACGGTGGGCACGTAGACCTCAGGGAACTCGTCCTTGCTGAAGACGATGAGGAGGCAAGTCTTGCCACAGGCACCGTCCCCCACCACCACCAGCTTCTTGCGGATGGCGGCCATGGCCAGGCTCGCCAAGCTGGCCTTGCCGTGCAGCAGGACTATGGCAGCGCCCTCCTCCCCGCGGCCGCCGCCTCCCGCTCCCTCTCGCTTCTCACAGGGCACCGTGGCGAGCCGGCCCGCGCAGGCAGGCGGGCGCGCCCTGCTCTCTCTGTGCACCGGCACCGCGACTCCGTAGCCTGCCTCGGGGAGTGCTACAGCCGCAGGGCAGCGCCGTCCGCTCCGGAGCCCTGCGGTGGAATCGGTGCCGCCGGTCCTCGCCCTCACCGCACACACCTGCCCAGAACCGGCCCCACACAGCCACTGCCGCAAGCTGCGGCCCGGCGCCGCTATTTAAAGGCGCTCGCGACTTTCTTAATATAGCTGGCCAATGGGAAGACAAGGAGTGAGGTCATCCCCGGCGGAGANGAGCCCTCCCGGCCACCGGGGATCCCGGCTTGGCGCCAGGATAGGGCCGGCCCCCGCCGCGGTCTCGCCGCTCGGCATGGCCAGCGTGAAGAGTCTGGGCGGGCAACCGAGAGGAACGGGGAGCGCCGCTGCCTTTAAAGCCCGGGCAAAGTGAACAGAGAGTATTGCAGGCGGTTGAATAAAATAAAAGCGTCCGCTGGGTGCTACTAGAAAAGCGCTCGGCTCCCTTAAAAAATTCATCATGTTCGACTCGCCAGCTCTTGGCCAAAAGGGAGCGGAGGAACTGTAAACCGGGAGAAGCAGCAGGCTTGGACTGAACTGGCCTTTGGGTCTCAGTTTACAGGGACATCGGAAGTCACAGCAATGAAAAAATGAACGTGGAAAATAAAGGGGCGCAAAACGCGGTAGTGCGGGGTTGCTGGGAGGGCAGAGTGTGAGTCCCTCCACAGGAGCAGCTGGCTGGGCCGGGCCGGGCCGGGCCGGGCCGGGCTGGCCGCAGTGCCCGGGGGCACACGGGCACCGCCGGCAGCGACGCGCTCGGTCCGTGCTGCAGTTATCGCTGCTCGGCCGGATGGTGTCCCAAGCTTCTTCCCTGCGAGCTTTTCCACAGACGGTGTCCTGTGGCTACTGCTTCTCGGGGTTGGATCGGAAGCGTCCCGTTTTCCTAGCCAGCACTGGCATTAGTGAATAGAACAAAAATGAGTGGTTTGTACAATACTGTTGTTATTAAAAATTATATTTTAAAATACTCACTTGGAGAGCGAATGCAGCACTGAGTACATCAAATTGCCTGACAAGTTATTTGCAGCAGACTGTTACAGAGGGGTGTGTGTCAATAGGGCAAAAGGTTTGCTTAATCCTGTACATTGCAATAAAATTCATTTTCTGTGAGATTTTTGTAATATCCATTTCTCCCAGTCAAAAGAGCATGTCCCCGGATGCTGACAAACAAATTTGTATCTTGCTTTTACAGGGGTTTGTACAGCATATTTTATGTGAACATAATAATTTCAAACTGATTTTTTAAAGAATCCAGGAATAAAGTGTAAGACATAGACACGGATGTTCTTCAGTACCTTCGAGCGGGCCAAATTTCTGGCTTGCATCGTCCCTTTAAATTCGTCGTCGCTGCTCACAGGCTTAAATTCCTCGCAAAACTGTGTGGAGACCGTGCCCGTGCCGCCACGTCCTCCTGGCGATGGAGCAGTGGCAGCCCGCAGCGCTTCCCGCCGAACCCCCGGCGGCGCGCCGCGCTCACCGCGGGGCACCAGCGCCCTCTCGCGGCGGCGCTGCGCCCTGCACCGCCCCGCGCCTGCGCTTGCGGCTCCGCGGCCGGAAAACTCCGCAGCTGGAAACATCCCCACCTCTGCGGCGGCGGCGGCGGCGGCAGGAGAAGCTGCGAGTGCTTCGTCCGGCGTGAGAGGCGCTGCTTAAGTATACCTCTGATTCCGCTTGTATTTGACTTTTGAATCGTGCCTGGCTGTTTGGTTTTGTCTTTTCAGGAGCAAAACGTTTCATTAAACAGAAGAAGGAATAATGCAAATGAGCAGTTACGTTGATCGACTCATCTGTGCTGTGACACAGAAGGCAGGTAAATAAGCAGCTTATTCATTTCAAAGCACACGGCTCTGTTGTTGCCAGAATGCTGCTGGCAATTACCCGTGTGCCTCGAGTGTCCCACATGCATACTGCTTAACTCTTTAAAGCCTTCAAAGCAGGGTGGCCTCATCCAAACAGTCTGCTGGTTCCAGCTTTCAAATTGTGTAAAGGAATTACTCCACAAGTGTCCAGCTAACCCAAGTTAAATCCATAGCATGAATTTTTCTTGTAACTGAGCAGTACACATGTATTTGCAGCACCCAGTTATGGTCTGAGCCAGAACTGCTTCATTTTCAAGTGAAGTCTCACATCTCTAGTCTTCCACACAGTTGCACTGAAGGCAAAGCACCTGATGTTTCATCTCTCACCTTGCAAGACAGACTGCAGCAAAGGCTATGTAACTCCTTGACCAAGAGTTCAAATGCTTTATCAGTCTTTTTCCCAGAAGCTTTATATCATGAGACCTGTGACCAGCTCAGGCTGAGATCACACTCATTTCACTGTTCTGGGGTACACTCCAGCAACAGCCCCTATGGGGAACATCTAAGTCACTGTGGTTACCTGTACTTAGCAAATGTATCCAGGTCATTTATTTTAGGGCTGAATTTTAACTTTTGTTGTAGCTTTGATATTTTCTGCACGAATCTGCATGATATGCTGTGCTATAGTTCTTTAGGCAAGCTGAATCTTCACTTCTAGTTATCCCAAAATGTGCACTCTCTAAGAACAGCATTAGTTCTGCTGCACCACATCTGTATGATTGATGAAGCATAAATTAGGAGAAAGAAGACACCACTTGTTTGCTTTTATTGCTTGTGCTGGTGGTTTTGAGATTAAAACTCAGATTTTGTTTTGTTTTTTTTATTTAATCCAAGTGACTTTTTTTGTTGAGAAGACAATTCCTGTCAATTACTGGAGATTGTTTCCAGATTATATTCCCCCCCTGCTCTTCTTGCTAAGCAGATTTTTTGAAGGGCATGTCTGTAACTCAGATCATTTGCCTTCAAGCATAAATCTGTACCAAAAGCATGAAAGCTCAGTGGGGAAGGCAATCTTTCTCCTTTTTGTCAATAAGTAGGCGAGTACATTGCCTGCTGAGGCGTAACATGCTGAGGGAGCCATGTGTCCTCTAATGGCACACGGAGTCCTGCATGCTGGCTTGTAACGCCGGCGTCAGGCATCCTGCAGTCCTCATGCAGGCAAAGCTTCTCAGCAGAGCGAGGAAGGCGAGAGGCAATGAAATATGGGCAGTTCACAGGCTAGTGTGGAAAAGCTCTGAGTAGATGTGAGAGAACGGGCAGAAATGGTGAGTATCTGTCTCTCTCAGATAAGAGTTTCTGGCACATTTGGGAACCAGACCACTTGCTGTGTGTCACCACAGGTCCATTGCTTGCCAGCATACCTGGAGGAAAGCAGAATTTAACTCTCAGAACCTCTTGGGATCAATGCCCTTAGCAGACAAGCCACTCTGACCTACCTAGAAACTGGACTGCCAAGGCACAGCAGGAGGAGGTGAAATGACCTGTGTATTTTCATGCAGAGGTTTGTGCTAAGTACAGTGCACGTGAAAGCACACCATCCCAAAAAAGAAATGCTTTCATGACTTAAGAGCTTTATGGGATCCGCTGTCATTGCTCTTCCAGGGAATAAGAGAGGTCAGTCAAAAGCTGTTGGTTTTAATTTTTTCCAGTTCTTATAGCAAGACTATAAAATTCATAGTTTAATAAGACTCAGGAAATATGGGTTGGCAGAGTAAAATTATACCACTACAGTAAATTAAAGTGGCCTTTTGTCTCCAGCTGAGTTCAAACCAAATAAAAACAAGTTCCTCATCCTTAGGCTAGAATTTTTAGACCTACAACCCCTCATCTCAGTTGAAGAACCCTTCTGTAGCTTTATGAAATAAATGAGCTGACCACATAACTATTACAGATACTAATCATGTTATACATCTACATCACCAATAATGCCTTTGGAAACAGTTCTCTCTGCAGAGAGACCAAACCTGTCACCCTTTGGTTCCCTTTGTTCTCAGTTTTTACTGACTGCAGACACTCTGCAGTCTTTGTCTACCAGGAAAACTGAGACAGACTAAAAATTGCTTGTCCAATGCCAACAAGATAGCAGGGAATTCAGTTTCTCTGTCTGAAGTTCAAGATAATATCCTTAACAGTGGGAAGTTCTTTATCTTTGGACCCTCCAGTGGATGTACTTCATTCCGCTACGCTGAGGATGTTGAGACACTGGAAAAGGCTGCGCACAGAGGCTGTGGAGTCTCCATCCTTGGGCATATTCAAAACCCAACTGCACACAGTCCTGAGCAACCTGCTGTAGTTGATCCTGCTCTGAGCAGGGCAGGGTGCAGTAGATGACCCCTCCTCACCTCATCCATTCTTTGATTCTGCAATTCATTTATTTGTGATGCCTCAGCAGATCTGATGTTTGGAGGGTCTCTCTCGCAGGTCTGTTCTTGTTTCACACTCCAGCACTGTCTGCCCACATTCCGCCAGGGAGTTTGGCACACTCAGTTCTGAAGTGCTCGCACAAGATGAGTCTTTTGCGATAGGAACAAGGAAACTTCTGAAGTAAACATGTTGTGATTTGTTAATGATTTGTGTAATTTCCACTTTATTGCCAGTAAAGTAGATTTCTTTAAAAAACAATGATGTCATATGGTTCTCCATGTAGATTGATTTGCTGTATTAAGATACATTAACCTATTTCTTTAATTACTGTGGTCTTCATGATGGTCTTTGAAGTGTGGTGGTCAGTTCTCTCTGCAGGGGAACCTGTGACCTGAGGAAGCTGAGGCAGCAACAACATTAGATGAAACTGATCTAGGAGAAGGAAGTTGATGGTGGAAATTGCTATCCTGTAAGTCTAACAAACTTCTATTTCATATAAATTGACCATGAGTCTATGAAGACTGAGAACACTTTCTTAATTCCCATGTGATAGCTGATCTGTGAGCAAAAGCAGCATGGGTGCACACAGAAGAGCTATTGCCATTGTAGAATTCCACTAACAGATCACAGCGGGAAAAATGCCAATAAAACCGATTTGGAAAATTGTTCACTACAGTGTTTTACATTCCATCTCACTCACAAAATTAAGTCATTCAATCTAAAAAAATTAAATCTGTTATGGACTGAACACTGACCATAAACAATATCTGAGATGATAAAACAGAAATATAGGGTACTGCAGGAGTCTTGGTTACATCCAGATTTGGCTTATACCTTAATTTTTTGATTTATAATATTAGGCAAGAACAAGGTAGTCACAATTTCAGAAGATTCTGATATCAGAGAAATTAAAAGAGGGAAAAAATAGGGAAGAAAGGTAAGACAGGAGTATGGAGAGAAAAAAGGAGATAAGAGAAATTCCAAACCAATGGAAATTTTCTCCTGTCCTCATTCTACCCTTCACAAAAGCCTAAAAAAACCCCACATCCTGGGAGTATGTCATTTTGTACTTCATCCTTATTTTCAAGGAATGGCTGCTTTTAGGAGAAAGCTAGCTGTAGCTGGAGATCACCCCTGTGGTAAAATATGCTTCATCTTTGCTCTGTGCCATGAACACCTTCCCAAGTCCTGTGAGCCAATGCTGACACTACTGACACAGAGATAATTGGGGAAGAGATGAAACTCTTGGATGTGTCAGGGAAGGACAAAGTCAGTTACTGAGATTCCCGCTCAGCACTCCACAGGGATGTAGACATCTAGGGATGTTGTTTTAATGTGCTTCTTCATGGACAGGCCTGGCTTACAGCAAAACATCCTTGATTTTTGGGTTCCAGAAACTGAAGTTCTGCCTCACAGTACCTATTATTCCAGTGGCTGCCAAGATAGATCTAAGGTATTAAGAAGAAACTACTCCATGCAAGGAGACAATTAACACTACAGAAGGAAAAGCTTAGGCTGCCAGCATTGGGATGTATGCTTACCCGGGCTGTTCTGCCAAGACAAAAGATGGTTGTGATAGAGGCCTGGAGATCATTAACCAGGTGCATTACATGAGGAAAGGAGGAGAAAAAAACACTACAGGCACTGCCAAATTTTGTGAGAAGTGAACGTTGTTTTGTAGTTGGATTTCATCATGTGGAAAGGTAAGCAGTTGTCTTTGTTGGTGTTGTGTTTGTGCTATAAAGGCTGCTTATATGTTATAGGAGGAAAACATCCCTTATCTGCAAAGTATGACACTTGAAAGCTGAATTTATTTCTTTCTCCACCTCCAATACAAGCTGAAGAGAACAATTCTAGGTTTGAGATGTGGAACCGGTCTTGAGAAATGGAATGACCAAGTTACCATTCTCCATGGAGATTTTTTGGTCAAGGGAGTTACACAGAGTCTAGGACAGGAACATAAACCAGCACTACTGGGACAAGCACAAGAACATGTGTTTTAGTGAATCTAATCCCAGGTTCCTGGTAGCAAGACTCAGTGGCAAACAGCTGTGCTGACAGTTTCCTCCCATACTCTTCCTTGAAGGGTGTCCTCAGGGAAGGGTGTCACCACACAACTATCCAATAGTCTGCTGTGCTAATAGCGGTGAGTTTCTGACTGGCAGAGCAGGTCTGACTTTCCCTAGGATTCATTTGTATGGCTGGCCCAGGCTTGTTTCCGTATATGCATCAGGAATGCAATGTATAGCATAGGTACAATGGAGGCAGTGCTATCTCCACCTCTTCTTCAGTCACAGGTGAATAAACTGGGGTAAACCAGCCTGGATCTGCAGTAGGATAGTCCAGTTCATGATTGAATTCCTACCTTAAAAGTAGAGAAAAAGGTTAACCCTCAATTTCTACACTTCTTTGTCCTTGTAATCTGAATGAATGTTAAATTTTTCTGTCTTTCTGTAGCACTTGGCAGGCAGAGGGAATATAGCAGAGATAAAGAAGAGGGAATATAAAGAAAAGGGAATGCCGCATAAAGAAGAGGGAATGCCAGCAACCATGCTGTCAACTTTGCAAGTCATTAACAATCTGGAAAGAGACTGAGACACACTATCAACCTAAGCAGAACATCTCAGAGAGACACAGAGATGGACCAAAATGGAAAGAATTTGGGTGCAACGCCCCATTCCTCCTTCTGAGAAGCAGAGTCCTGGCAGCCCAAAGAACTGAGTTATGAACCGAGATTAGAGGCACAAGGCTGGAAGCTGGCAAGTAATGTGACTGCAGAGTCTGAAGGCACATTCTGAAACACAGAAATGGACAGAGAAATATTCTGAGGTAAACCCCTTCTGGTCCTGAAGTAAAGGTACAGCGCTAATTGAGCTTTACTGTCATGACCTGGGAGAACATGGAAGTCTGTCACTTCGTTTTGCTGACTTTCTCGATGCTGGTGTCATCACTCTGGCAGCCTGGTTAAATTTTCCCAGGAGGAAACAAAATGAGAACAAAGACAAATTTCTAAACTGATTATGCACCTGGAGCTGTACACTTTGCAAATGAGCTTTTCCAGGTGAGACACCTAGCAAAATGCACACTTAAAATTTTTTTCTTGCCCACTCTTCCCACCATAATTTGTCTATTGATGATATCATGGGTAGAAATGTTGGGGCTGGCCAAGTATTCAGTATTGGATGGATTGCTGCTTTCCTTCTACATCACTTTTTGGTAGCAGTTTGAAGTCCACAATCACACTGTGCCATAACAACAAATGCTTCAAGGATGACATTTCCAAAAGTACCTTTCTTCCAAGAATCTCTGAGTGCTCTTCAACATAAATTACCAGCCCATCACTTTGTGATAAGTAGCTGTTATTTCCATCTTCAAACTGAGAAACTTACACTGGTGCCTAAAGTAACTGTGAATCATCTACTTCTGGGAGCTTTCTTTTTCTTGTTTTCCATGCTCTTTCCCTTTTGTCTCCTCGGCCATTCTTAACCTCAGTTTCCTCTCCCCTCTGTCTATAATAATCCCCTCGATGCAACCAGGTGTTGTACCCAAACTTTAAGACTTGTCCCCTCATGCAACTTGGGCATGCGTGTGTGCTGTGCATAAGTGCTCTCATGATTCAGGTAGTAGCATCAATAGAGCCTTTCAAAGAGCTGTTTTTATGTAGATAGGTTTAAATTGTTATTTCCATCCTGTATATGCATGTAGGGGTGGGGAGGATTAGTCTGCAGATAAGTTAAAGAGCACAGGTGTCTCAGGTGCCTCTGATGTGGAGCACTGAACTGGAGAGAGGCAGTTTTGCGAAGATTCTAAGCACTTACTGCTCTCCCTACTTGGAAAGTTCAGACCACTTGGGTGAATCAGAGCTCACACTAGCTGATGCTTAGTAGGACAGTGGGCAGCATATTGTCTGGTGTCTGTTTTCGGTCTAAATAAACAAGTGCTTTCCTCCAGAAGGGTGTTTTGTTCAAGATGACGTTAACTGTTTTCTCTCCCCATATTCATTGTACATATCTCTGAATTAAACTGTTGTTACACTGACCTTAGTTTCTGTTTCTTAACATTAGCCTTTTTATTGTTTTTTTATGGGAAATAGAAAGTTGGCGATCTGTTTCCACTGTATACTCCTCTGCACCTGGAAAAGAGAAACTCAGGGGAGTTTTTTCATCATCTTTTCTTAACCTGTATAAATTCACTTTTTTTGCCACTTCTATCAGAAAATCAACGATCTCCCTCTGTATCTGCCTCAGAGCACTTTTTCAAAAGATGTTTATTATGTGGCTAAGAAATTGATTTGGCTGGAGTCCATATTTTAAGGCATCTGTCTCCCAAGAGAAACACAGGCTGGATACTTTCCTATTCTGTATTTTAGCATTGTTCTGCGATCCAGAAAGAAAGGGATATATCCCACAGTCAGTGTATTATCCTAAGGCATCTGTATCTGGGGCTGCTTCTCTATTCCACCTGAGGCTATGTCTGTGTGGCCATACAAAAGAGGCTGTGCACATCTGCGCTGCCAAGTAGCTGGAAAGAAGCAGTACCCCATGGCAGCACGGAGCTCGAGGGGTGCTTTCCCAGCTGGTAATGTGTCCCCAGAGTCCTCTGCAGACTCCAGTGCAGGTACACCTGCCAGGTGATATTTGGCTCCTACCCGCAGGCCTGCTGGCAGGGGTATTGTACTCACTCATGTGAAGAGCTCAGACATTAGCTGTGGAAGAGCTCAGATATTGGCGATATTGGCCTTTGAAGAGCTAGAATGTCTGTAGCAGACCGACACTTGGAAAGTGGTACATGCTCGGATCTTAAGCTTGGAACAAAAATTAATAATGATGAATCCATACAGAAGCAAACTGCCAGCAGTCAATACCCGGGCTAAGCTTGAGCCAAAGTGCTCTCCTCTAATGTAAGTCATGCTGCCAGAGTTGGAGGGGAAAGGAGAAGAAAGAGAGGGAGAGGAAACTGTTTTATTAAACTATTTTTTTTACTTTTGTGTATTTAAATATTAAACATGAGTATTTATTAGGAAAATAACAAAGGAAAGAAGTACTATGGAACAGAAGATAGAAATTAAATGAAGTTCATATATCATTCAACAGGGCCATTTCCAAGATGAAAAACACTATTTGCTCCCCATCACCACTGTTGTCTAATTGAAACAGCAGGGGAATTCATACTATATTAGATGAATATGGTGTTATACAGTACAATTTGGGATTGCAGTGAAACAAATGTGCAAATAAATGATATCGATGTATTCAGTAGAAATAAGAATAAATAAAGTCAGTACATAACAATAAGAAAGCAGAATGTTAGAGCAATTTTCCGTTTTCATTGCAAAGATACTTTATGCATTCCATGAAATAGTGTTGTAGTAGCCTGCATGCTTAAGAATGCCATCAAGGCAAGGTTTGTAGACAAGCTGACTTTGTTGGGAAAAAAACCAGACAAGCTCTTGGATGCTCTTGGACACTCATGTCTTCAAACACCCCCTCCAGATCCCATTTGATAGAGGACCTGACTTCCCCCCATAGAGCTCTACAGATCATGATAAGCCACAAAAGTCAGACAATCTAGAATGTTTTGTGCAGAGATGTAAGAAGAACCTGTAGGCTTCAGAGACAACTACAAAGTGATATATTAGCAGTGCTTTAGAAAAACCTCCCCTTACAGCGCCCAGTATAGAGCTTCAGAAGGAGAAGCAGTTTGGAACTAAAAAAGCCCCACGTATTCTTTCCTTTTCATTGCCTGTTTTGCAGATGCAGTGGAGAGAGGGTAATATGTCTTGCTTAGCAAGACCATTCTCCATTTTGTATTAGTTTCTTATGTAAATAGGTTTTCCTTGTGGACAATCTATCAGTTTGCCTACTAATTTATCTGTTTACTCAGAATTATCTTCAGACAGGAAGCATGTTCTATTTTATGAAAATAGATTCTCTTAGGCTTTTGTCTCAGTTTTGTTCATAGTGTCTTGCCACTTAATCAAATTCATTTTGTGAAATGTACTGCATCTGTTTTAAATAACTCATCATTTTGTACCTCTGCAATCACTCGGAGAATGTCAAAGTGATACAAGAGCCTGTAATTTGTTATTATATTTTGATGGAGTTACAGGGCTGGATCATGGTATTCCTCCACAGCAACTCAGAGTAGCATATGAAAAGGAAGAAAGACTGCAAGTTTTTGCCAAAACTAAATTTTATGCATCCCTAAGGCCTTGAAAACTTCATCTCTGCTAGTGGACTTGTCCATCACTGAAACTACCTCTGCACTGTTGATGTGTTCACATTTCAGTCTGCTCAGTTGCCCAACACATGCTTTATGCCTGCTACGTCCCGTGTCAGGGTGACGTAGCTTTTGGAGGGGACTTACCTCAGCACATCCCTCAGGCTGTGCCTTTTGGGGGACAGATTGGTGGACAAACATTCAGTTCATGAATCACACCCATGACTGGTTTCTGAGCAGTTTGATGCCATTGGGAGCAACTTTGCCAGCTCAGGTGTGGCTGAGCCAAGCAGTGTTGCAAGGTGGATATGTCTGAGTGCTGGGAATGGAGGATTTAGCTGCCTGTCATCATCCAGCCTTGACTGAGAGGGAGTTTGTAAGCTTGGAGGCATTAAAAGGGACATTTTCTCTCTTTCAGCCCTTTTGTTCAGGCAGTAGGATAGTCTTGGCAGAGACTCTTGTCTCCAGTTGACTCTTGCACAGACACATACAATCAGGTCTCTCAGCTGACTTCCAGGCTCCACAATACCCCCAGCAGCTGGCCAGGACCCCTTGTCCCTCCAGTAGCCAATACACAGATCTCTGGTGCCTCCAGCATCCAGACCAGGCTTATGGTTGCTTTGATATCCGTCTCCTAAAGCCTTTTATCCTACTCACCTGTTACTCCAGCTTGACATTCACCAGTGATTCACCTAGACCCCCAACACACACGTGCACACAGTGCAGAGGGTCTCTCGCCCTCTGGAGTTCAAAGAGAAGACAAACCCTTCTGACCAGGTGCAGGGCATGGCCAAGCAGACAAAGCAACCAGCCAACCCTTGACATGCCACTAGCCTCTTTTATCCCCTTATCTTTGTGTTTTTCCACCCTTATTCCTTTCCAAACCACTAAGATCCCTCCCTTTCCCCTGCATTGTTCCTCCTCTAAAGATCCCATAGTAAGTCTTATGCAATTCCAAGATGCTCCTCCTCTGTGTCCCATATTGTGTCCTGTACCCCTTACCCCTCTCAGTCCATACAGCCTTTCCCTTTGGCTCAGGACAGCCTTGAGAGGGGCTGCACCAGGGCTCGTGTCCCCTACTGTTTCTGGGGTTCCCCCACTGCCTCTGACCCACATGTTCCTGTGGCTAGGCTCTAGTCACACTCCCCAGCCACCATGGGAAGACACTTTTGGGTGTGCCACAGGCTCTGCCCATCATGGACAGCTGCTTGCCAGCACTTACCCTGGTGGGAAGTGAAATGTAGCTGTGCTTAAAGCCTTGGCAGGTTAAAGCCTAAATAAATATTTATCAATGGCCAAAGGTAGAAGAGAGAGATAATAAAAATACATCTTTTGGAAGGCTTCCCGTCCACCAGTTTTCTGCAGGAAGGTTAAATTTAAATTAATGTTGCACTTAAGCTTTGCTTTGCTTTTAGAAGCAATGCATGAGCCCAGGTACATTTCCAGTGACCTGCTGTAAACCTGGTACACAGTGCATCAGTAGTAAATTGCCAACAGATGATGATGCTCTGAAAACATGAGGGAGGCAGCTCAGACTTTTTGTTCTCTTCATCCCAGTCTCATTGGAAAGAGCACACTGGCTTATTTCCCAACAACTGGAGATCAAGACCCACAGAACTTTGTCAGGCTCTGCCATGGTTGTCAGAGCATCACCATGGTTCCCCTCACTAAACCAATACTTCAGCTTCACACAGGGACCACAGAGGAAAGGGGGAGGGATTGGGAATGAGCATGATCCAACATCACCAAAACAAGCTTGTTATTTTCTTCTACAACCCAGAGCTGGATTCCCATTATAATTAGATAAGGAAAAGCCCCATGGTAACACCTATCAGTCTTTTTTGACACACTTCAGTGATGATTGTCATACGGATCAGGAGATGAGATTGCAAACTCAGCACTGCCTTTTTGTTTTGTGTTCATACAGTGCCAAACATGAGGGGCTGTACCAGCCCAGAGGAGAGGGAGGTGCTCCTGATGGTGACAATGTTTTGTGATGTCCCTTGCTTATGTCTGTCCACAACCCAGTTGCTCTAAGACCATGGCAAATCATCACATCTGATAAACTCTGTTAACCAGAGAGCTCCCCAAATTCTCAATCTGTCAAGAAAAGACATTAATACATTGTGATTACCACAGTGGCTTCCCTATGTGGTCATCCACCAAGACAACTGGGGAAAAATCCTGGGACAATCTTTACTCACTTTGACTCACTGGAAAGCCATCTACTCAGTGCAGGATCTGGTCTTGGCACTTAGTCTGCTGCCCTATCTCAGCTACAAATTAGTGTTAAACATAAATGTTATTTATCTCTAATTAATTACTAAGGCAACGTGTAAGAGCACTCAGGAAAGAGCATATTGTTGTATGTCTGGGTGCAACCCAGCCCTCCCTAAATCATGCTGGAAGCTGACTTCCCTCCTGCTGTAAGCAGATTACTTCAGTCTCAGTGTTGGTACATAAGGAGAAGATTTGTCACCCTTCTGGAAAATCAATAGGCTCTTGGCAAACTGGCTTCGGTGCTGTTAATCATTCTGATGGCACCATCTGCCCATCTACCAAACTGCAGCAGGAGAGCCACCCTGCCTGAGGGCCCAGCCACGGACCCTCTCAGTGGCTGCAGAGCCTTGGCACAGCTGGGTTTGCACCTCTCACTGCATTAGAAACAAGCCCAGCTGAAGGTATAGAAGGATGTGGGGACTAGGAGTGCAGAGTTCATGGAGGACTCTGTCATGTCTCCTCGGTGTTTCTGTTCCATGTCCGGGGGCAGTGCCTCTGCCTGGTGCCCAAAACCGGCTGAATGTTCACAGGAAAAACAGAGGAGTCAAAAATGCTGAAAATTCCAGATGCCCGAGGCATCACTGCTGGTGTGTGCAGCTCCTCAGCGCCTCATCAACATGCAGAGGGTGGATAAATCCATGGCAGAGCTCGCTGGCTATATGGACTGTCACTCGTCACCATATGAGGCTCTGGTGTGAGTGCCCCACCTGCCCTGTGAGGAAGGGTCTCCTCCTCCTCATCCTCCTAACCCAGCAGCTCAGTGCTGCTCCAGCAGACAGGAGCAACAAGCTGTGGGAGAACCTTCTGTGCAGAGCCAGGACAGGCTGAAGAGGCTGGAGCCGAGCTCCTGGAAAGGATGAATCTGATGACAATCTGTAGCATGAGGAGAGGAGCTCTGGCCAGGCTGACAGGGGCATTGCTGCAGCAGAAGTCCTGGCTGCTGCCTCCGGAGGGCTGCTCAGAGTGCAGCTGCTGCCTGGCTGCTGGGATGGGGAAGGGACGGGCAGGACCCTGACGCCACTGCTGTGGCTTCCCATCCGGTCTGCCCAGTCTCTGCATTCCCCCCCGTGCCAGCATCGCATGGGAGCTGCAGAGAGCCAGGCTGGGTCCAGCAGGCTGGGAATGAGGGCAGGAGCAAAGGAGCAGGGGCAAACGGCAGTGCCTGACTTCCTCCCGCTCCATATTAATCAGCGCTTTTCTGAATCACAGACGTGGTTTGGCTGTGGGATACCAACTATGAGATTCAGAAATTAATTCAGCTTGGGAGCTTTGGATGACTCAGACTGCTACGAAAACACCCCAGGGCAGAAATGAAATGTAGGGAAAATTCACCCTGGAGGTATCTCTCAATGGACTTTAACTGAGGATAAATTTAATTTGAAGAACTGAAGCATATTTTATTTACTTTTTTTTAACTAGCATTTTAAATTGAAATATTCAAATAGATAATCAAGAGGCTCTTAATGGGTTGCTTTCATTGCAAGAGAGTTTGTTTTAAATTCCTCAACCTCAGAGTCCCAGACATATTTCCTTCCCCCAAGTGAATTCTCTGTTGAATTTCTCTACTGCCTTCATTATGAAAATCAGAATTTACCAAATAAACAGACAAGATGACACAGCACTGATGTTAGGCTGCCCACAACCTAACCCGTGATCCTGCTGAAAGCTGTCTGTGAGTCTCGATGGAAAAGCAGTATGCAGTAATCATATGTGCTTTTAGGAGTTTGTAAGGACAGAGCTCTTTCTCATGCATCACGGGGCTCCCAAAGATGGGTCTAAGTTATAGCAGCCCTTAGAGTTCACTTAACTCTGCTGCCAAATATCTGCCTGTGAGAAAAAATACATACATTTTTGTAGCTGGAAAAATATCGAGGCAAAGGACTTGAAACACTGAGCCATATGGACTCCTGCCTTAGCTCTCTCAGTGCAGCAATGCTTCATTGCAATCAATAAATGTTTCATCACCATTTCTGGTGCAGGGAGGCTTAAGGAGCCCAGGCTCCATTCTTGGCTCCACTATCTGCTCTCTGTGAGATTTAAATTTCATTTCATGTCAATACAGCAGGACTCAGTGCCCTGTTTTCTTCACGAAATGCAGGCTATGTGCTGTGGACTCCCAAGGAAGAATCAGAATCAGAATCAGAATCAGAGTAGTTTGGACTGGAAGGAACCTTTAAAAGCCATCTAGTCCAACCGTCCTGCCATGAGCAGGGACACGTTCAACTAGATCAGGTTGCTCAGAGCAACTGTTGCTGTTCAGCTTGACTTTGAATGTTTCCAGGGATAGAGCACCCACCACCTCTCTGGGCAGCCCGTGCCAGTGTTTCTCAACACCTTACTGTAAAAACTTTCTTCCTTATAGCTGAATTGATCCTCTTTCAGTTTAAAACCATTGCCTCTCACCCCATTGCAACAAGCCCCTACTAAAAAGTTTGTCCTCATCTTCCAGTACCCTGATACTGGAGGTTGCTATAAGGTCTCCCTGGAACCTTCTCTTCTCCAGGCTGAACAACCCCTACTATCTCCGCCTGGAGAGGTGTTTGAGCCTTCTGATTATTTCTGTGGCCTCTTCTGGCCTCATTCCAACAGGCTTTCTGTGCTGGAGACCCCAGAGCTGGATGCAAGAGTGTGGGTGAGGCCTCACCAAAGTGGAGCAAAGGGGCAGATTCCCCTCCCTGGGCCTGCTGTCCACTCAGCTTTGGATGCATCCCAGGATGTGGTTGGCTTTCTGAAGTGGGGTGGGGTGTTCAGGACAGCTCAGGATGCTCCACTCCCTGGGTGTAGGGGATGGACAGGCAGCAGACTGTGGCAATAGAAAGGAACTGGCAAAATTTTGACCATGCCTTCACCCCTGGGAAGACAATGCTGATGATGACTGAGCCAATGGCAGCTGGAGGGAAGCCAGGTGTCTGTACATTATGTGAAAGAAACCCCGAGAGCAAAATCTGGGGAAAGATCTGGGGAAATTCCTTCCAAAAGCAAGGCCTTGTGCTGGAGGACGCATCTGGATCCCATTTGTTGTCTGTTGTCTCTGGAGATGCATCACACTGTTTGAAAGCTCCCCGTGACCCACCCAACCTGTGAGAGACAAGAGCTGGATCTGGCTGTGTTTTCATAGACTAAAGTCTGGGAGGTGACCAGGGGTGAAATTCACTTGTGGGAAGGAGTTCAGAGAGACCCGTGTGTCTTGCACTGGGCTTTGGGAGAACCTCAGCAGGAAGTGAGGGGCAGTTTGGCCACGTCTGCCCCCTATATGGCACTTCTGTGATAGTGGTGGGTAGGGGTGATTTTAAGACTTTGTGCTTAATGATGCAGGTTTTATGTCAGGCTGATTTTCTTGTTTTCCTGGTGGCCGTGCCTGTTCTTCCCTTACACCCCCCAGCCCGTCTAAGCCAAAGCCGCCCCCACAAAATGCTAAGATAGTGTCCTGGACAGTGTGGATCCTCCCTCAGAAAGGATGGTCAGTATCTCAGGGGCAATATGGGTCCCAGGACATTGGCCTGAGAAAAGCCAGATAATGGAACCTAAAATAACCCTGGAGGAACTGCTTCTCTGAGTAGTAACAAAAAGACAATTGTTGAAGTGACCTGCTAATGTTCAAAGTGCTTTTAGGAATTAATTAGCTATTGCTGATGCCATTTGTGACTGACTACATCTCCCTGGAACGTCAGAGCCATCAGCCAAAGTTTTTGCCCTTCTGAATTTTGTTTTCTATAACCTCTTACAAACTAGAGCAGGTATAGTGCTTTACATGTATTCTTTCCTTTGCAAGATTTATGATACAGGCTAGGTATCTCCATTTCTGCTTAAAGCCATAGAAGACATCTCTGTGGCTGCTGACACATCAGGAGCATGCATCCAGGTATTCCCTACAGGGGATGCAGAGGAAGGAGATATATCTTCGTGGACAAGCCCAGCTGGTGAACTGATAGCTCTGTTTTTCTTCTGCCCCAGGAGGAATGTGCTCCCCTGCTGTCCTACCTGAGGGAATGCTGCAAAAGGAAAACTGAGTTTGTTTGCCAGTCCCACCTCTTCTGAGAAAACACTCCTGGAGGGAGCACTATCCCACAAAGAATTTCCATGGGTCACACTTTGTAAAGCACATTGAGCTGCACAGTAACAGAGGTTCCAGGGCATAAACTGCATCCACTGAAAACATGAATGTGTTTCTTCTGCACAGTTGAGGCATTATATAGCAGAGTTATGCTGAGATGGTCTCTGGCAAATGGCTTAATTTTTGAGGGGGCTTCTGCATATGTACAGCAAAATAAAGGTCCTAACTCACAGCTACAGCTTCTTTGTGTTAGGAACCAACACAAATAAATGATAACATTCTTCCACCCGAACTCCATCTGCAGAAAAAATATGTCTAATTAACACTTCCCCATTATCCCCTGTGTTTATCTGTTTGCACTCACCTTGGATAATGAAAAAGTCGGATTCAATTTGTGCTCAGTTACACAACTTGAGCCTTGAGTTTTACTCTGTGGGTTTCCAGCAAGCCCAGAGCTCAGCAGGGCAAGGTCTTGCCTGCTCTAGGAGGCGGCTCCTGCTTCTCAACCAGCTTTGATCTCAAGACAAGACAAAGAGACAGGTTTTTAAAATGCACTACAAAAGTACCTCTGGGGGTATCCAACCCCAGCACAAAAGCATTTCATCTGGATTTCCAAAATGGCAGGGTGATGGATATATTTTGAATACAGTGATGAATAATTCAGTTTTCATGTATTTGCCTGACTTCACAAGGACTCATCTTGATTTCAGCCTGAAAGCTGCCTTCCTTTCTAACCACTACTGCTTCAAGAAAAAAAAGCTCTTGGGAGAATCCCCTGTCCCAGAGCAGTTGCTGCAGCCCAAGAGAAGTGTCCCCAGTGCTGTTCAGCAGCAGCATTGTTTAGGTGGATCTGGTGGGTGCTGTATTGTGGGTGCCTGGGGTACAGACACAGGGACAGATGGACACAGGAACCCGGAGGCCACCACTGCAGAGGCCAGGACTTGTTCCCTTTTATCGTTTCACTTCCAGCCCGAGGACTGCCCTCTCCCTTGCTGCAGAGATGGCATCTGTCTGACTACGACCAGAGGTGTTTGCTCTCTCTCTTCTGCCCAAAAGGAGCTTTTCGCTTGTGAGTGGAGGAAGCTCCGGACGGGCAGGGGCTGCATGCAGCTGTCCATTGCAGCGCAGTGAAACAACTCCCTGGGCACGACCTACCCCAGTCCTCGGTCTCAGCTCTTTGTCCGGCCCAGCTGCAGCGGAGGGGAGGCTGATGCTGCCGAGCTCTTCATCACCTCACTGGCACTGACACCTGCCAGCCCCCCAGTCCGCTGCAATGTCACCTCCCCGCCCTTCAGCTCCCAGGACCCTCTCACCTGCCTTGGGCACAGCAGACATGGGAACTTGTCTGAGCTTAGGGGAGACTTTACTGCTCTCTACAATTACCTGAGAGGTGCTGTAATGAGGTGTGAGTCTCTCCTTTCAAGTAACAAGTGACAGGATGAAAGGAAATGGCCTCAAGTTGCTCCAGCTAAGGTTTAGATCAGATATTAGGAAATATTTTGTCACTGAAATGGTTAACAAGCATTGAAACAGGTTGCCCAGGGATATGGTAGAATCACCATCCCTGGAGGGATTTTTTTTTTTTTGAAGTGTAGATGTGGTGCTCAGGGACAGGGTTTAGTGGTGGCTTGGCCATGCAGGGTTAACGATTGGACTCGATGATCTTAGAGGTCTTTTCCTGCCTAAATGATTCTGTGATTTTAAGGATGCCAAAGTTAAACTGAGGTTTCAGCCCACAGCTGTGCAATGCCTTCCCCATCATTCCCATCTGTGCCAATGTCTATTCCAAATCCCCCAATCCCGGTCCTTAGCCCACATTCAAGACTCTTGAGTGAAGTATTTTGGTGCTGTCTGAGGGGTATTTTGCATTGCAAATCTGAGGAATGCCACTTTTAGCACAAAGTAAACTAAATGAGAGTGGAAAAACAGGCAGGGGTTTGTGAGGCAGGTTGGCAGCACAGCCCTCAGGGCAGGAGAAGCAGGAAAGCTTGGTCCTAGGGGACATAGGGTGAGAGGACCCCTTGGGAATCTGACAAAGATTGCAGGGCATTTTTAAGGACCATTTCTGCTTCCACAGTGGCCTGGAGTCCAGGCAGATTCAAGGGGATGAAAAGTCACCATATACTTCTTTACCCATGGTCATGCTTGTGCCTGGTACATGAGAATCCTGGTAGGAACCTGCAGCAGGATCTGGTCCAAGCTTTTTGTCTTGCTCCAAGGGGCAGAGCTCTCCCCAGGTTTTGGGGATCCCAGTGTCCCTGATACTTGGGATAGTTTGCAGCATCACCCGGGTGTGCTCAAATACATCTGCACTCCTCTGTACTTTGTTGCTGTGCATGAGGCATGGCTCCTGCCTGCAGAGTGCCCACATGGCCCCAGTGGACTGGGAGCCATCCAGGGACACCAAAAAGGTGGCTCAGCTGGTACAACTTACCAGAGTGGCCTTTCAGCCAGAATGAAACCCTCCATATTTTCTGCAGTCTCTGCACACTTAATATAGATTGTAAAAGTATAGGTAAGAGGGGCTACTTGGCCTAGGAAGAAAGACTATTGGCATCATTTGATCCTCCTGCTTCGTCTTCAGTAAGATGAGATTATTTCCTTTGTTACAAATATGAATGAACTAAGATTCACAACAGCTCAGACAGGCTGAAGTCTCATTAATGCAACTTTAAACAGGGTGGGATGTGAGTGGAAAACAGCACCCAGAGCCCTGGAGTAAGGCCACAGCGAAGGGAGGAGGACAGCAGATCCCATACCCTGAGAGATCCTAGGGACAGCTCTGGATCCCTAATTCAGGAACTGGTGGCAGGACCTGTACCTTCTGCTGGAAATCTGTGTGCATTCTGGTGCCATCTCTTCAAAGGAGTCATGACCTGTTGATGATGTTTGGCAGCCACAAACTGAGTAATGTAAAAAGGCTGAACCATTGCTCTACTTTGTTAATGACACAGTTGTGCTGTGGGAAAAACAGATTGTGAACAGAAGAACAGGCCCAGAATGTACAAACAGAAAGGAAGTCAATTACTGCTTAGCAAAAAAAAAAAAAATTATTCTGTCATTTCAAAAATTCTGGGCACACGTTTTTGCTGTTTGGGTGTTGTCCATGTCTGGATTTTACATAGGTAATTCAGACAGACAAGCCAAGACTTGTGTGTACAGTAATTCTCTTTCAAGCTACTTCTCATTTTCCCTGTTCTCAGCTCCCTGTTGCCTTCCATGTCACTGCACAGAAACCAGGGCATAGTCCATGAAATTGAACAATAACAACTGATGACCAAACTTTAGAAGGAAAAGATGATCATTTATCTGCCAGACACTCAAGCCACAGGATTCACTGTCTCTGAGGACAAACATGACATGGTAGCTTGATTCTAGGAACAGATGGGCTACTCCACTAGCCATTAATCTCACTGCTAGCTCACAAACTTAAGACCACCCATTTATTGTATGATCGTAGGCGTGCATCCTTTTTTAGCAAAAGCACTCCTTCATGAGGAATGAGTCACACACACAAGGACTCTGACAGTATGCAACTAACTAATCAATAAATGGTAAAGTGCAAGAGTAGATCCCCCTGCACTGCTAGACTGAGTCATCCTGATACTGGATTTATCACAGCCTCAACAAAGTTTCCAATAAGAGCACCAGCTGTACAAAGTAAGGGTTTTTCATTGCCTTCAACTAAGTCAACTGAAGCTCCCAGAAGAGAATTGACTGAAAGGGTTGCACATAGTGGCCTGCATTAGGAAAGGTACCTAAGCAGACCAAGGGATGCCAGTGTCTCTGTAGACTTGACACTTATAAGTGCACACTTGGAATGTTGCATTCAGTTTTCAGACCCCTTCCCAATTCAAAAGGAAAGCAGAGGAACTGGGGAGAGTTCAGCAAAGAGCTCCCAAGACAGGTCCAGAGCACTTTGCCTACATGAAGAAGCTTCTTGAGTTGGGCTTGTTGAGTCTGGCAAGAAATAAAAGAGGCAACATAACAGCAACCTCCAGCTCCATGAAAGAGTTACAAAAAGGATGGAACCAACCACTTTGGCAGTAGAAGATGATACAGAGAAGGGCAACAGCCACAAGCTGCAGCTTGAGCTGTTCAGATTGAACTTCAGCAAAATTTCTTTATCCAGAGAGCAGTGCAGAGAGATGATGGGCTCTCCATCCTCAGTGTTTTCCAAAACATGAAGAGACAGAGGCACAGATAACCTACTTTACATGATAATAGTCCTGCTTCAAGAAGGAAGCTGGACAACAGACCTCCAGAGGTGAGTTCCAACCCACACTGGAATGGTCGGTCTGTGATTCCCAGAGCTGACTGTATTTATTTCATCTCTGAAGAGAGAAGATCCCCTAAGTGTGATGACCTAGAGAGCAACTTAACACTGCTGAGAGAGTCCAGTGAAGTCTTTTTTATTCCCTGTGTCCCAGCAAAGAGCAGGAGAGACTAAACACCAAACCCTCTGCACTGGCTGAGAACTGTTCAGATAAACCCAGTCAAAGTGGGCAAACTGTGCTTCTTGAACAGAGGAAAATTAAAGTCATCATGAATTCTGCTCTGTCCCACCCAATTGGAAATTTGTCCTCAACCACAAATTATGGCAATCACTTGAACTTGGGCATATGAGCATGCCTGACCAGCAAATCATCAAATGAGGATTTTCTGTGCTACCTCACACACTGTAAAGGACTGTCCTTTACTGTCCTCAGATGTATCATCTCTCATGCTACATCATGCTACATCAGAGAAGATGTATGCATCATCTCTGATGCTTCTGAGGAAGTCAGGAAAAAGCCCAGAATACATTCAGCTTTGTGCACCAAGGAAAAACTCCCAACTGGTTGTTGCAGGTTGCCAGCTGAAGAATGGGACTCAATCATACTCAGGGTTTCACAGTGAAGTAGAAATCTTACAATTATCTTGAGGTCAATGCTGATAGCCCATTTTTCCTCTGAGCCTGTGAAGAATGGGTCTATGCACAGGTCACAGGGACCTGGAGCTTTGGAAACAGACAGGACCAATAAGATCTTGTACAAGCTGCAGGTACAGAGCTCCATCCGCTGTCACATTGTCACTGTGCCACAGGAAGGAATGGTAAGGACGTGTTGCCTCTTCCTGGCACTTCTACTGTAAATGTCTCATGAAGGAAAAAAGAGACTCCAATTTACATATCCTGGGGTTGAATGGATAAGCAATCATTTTGAAAAATGAGTGTATGCACATATAAACACCCACGCATGTTGTTAAACCTTCTGACCAAGGAGAGATAAGCCTGATGCTGATTGTTTATGATCATGCAGTAAAATTTCTATGGAATTGTTTTTCTTGGATGAAAAACAGAAACAGACACATTAACTCACTTCATTGTAATGCCCATTTTATTGTAATTATCTTGCAATTCTCTGAGCTTTCAGCATCTTGTTTTGGCATTATAAACACCTGCAAATCCTAGGCAACATAAATAAAAAAGAACACCTTGTTACAATAATATCTATAGAAAATGAGATTGGTGCAAAGTATGATAATTGCAGCTTTTCAGCTCACCTATATCTATACACAAACCAATAACATATAAAGGCTATTTATTCAAAGTGCTAAGTCTTTTCATGTTCTTTATTAGAGCACAGCCCCGTGTGATAGGCTTCATAAATAGGTAAGAAAAAGTGTTTCCAAAATATTATAATCAGAAAAATTGTATTATTCTAATTTTTAGGTAAGCACCTGAGAGGCAGCTCCTTTAAGAAGTTTCCCTGACATCAGATGAAGAGCCTGGGGCAGTGGGGGGAAGGTAACCTAGAGCCCCTAACCTCATCAGTCCCTTTAAGAACGTATTCTCCTTTAAGGGATGCATCCCAAGAATTTCACATTGTCAAGGGATTCAGGAGGAAAAATCGTTCCCTCATTGGCCTTTGTTGGCAACTCCAGTAAAGATCAGTGGAAGGAAATATTCCTAAGCACCGTTTAAGCTAAGGATTTGTTTGAGTAGCATCTGACCTATCCATTATCATACCTAACACTTGGAAAAACAGACTGTTGGTGCATCCCTGTAGCTGCTGGTATCAGCACTCAGAGGAGCAGAAGGGGTGACATTGCAGAATGAGATTGTAATCAGATACACAGCTCTGAGATGAGCTGGAAGAGGCCTGGAGGACCAAGTGACCTGTGTTCTAGGATCATAGCAGGTTAGGTAAAAGGTAGCAGGATTGTAGCAGGTTCTATAAAAAAATGCTGACAGAAAGTTAACTTTCAGTACTTTAATAAGGCATTTTAGGGACTAACTCCTATAGACCTTTTTAGTCTATGACAGGACAGGTATCATCCTGGAACCATCTGGAAAAAATATGAAGAAAAAAGCTTATAATACCTCTCCTTCTCCTAAAGCAGGAAAAAAACAGTTGCACCTCACAATAATGGGAAACAACTGTGGCTTCTATGTGTTAGGTGTGGGTGAGAGCACAGCCTGTAACTTTTGTGCTGTGCCTTTAGAATCAAAGAAATTGGTAGAAATGGCTGTGGTAGAAAATGTAAGAGAATTGAGATCTCACTGCCTTTCTGCACACTGCTCCAAGGCTGCACTGCCCTCATGGGGCACATTTCCCCTAAGTCCAGCCTGAACATCTCAAGCCACAGCTTGTGACTATTGCTCTGAGTTGCCATTACAAAGAAGGGCCCAGGTGGTCTTCATAACTCCACCTTTAACAGCAGGGCCCAACATTGGATGCATGATTTCAGGTGTTGAGTCCAAAGAGACAGACTGTTTCCTTGCTCTGCTGGCCACACTTCTAATGTAGCCCAGTATGTAGTTATACTTCTCCTAATGTAGCCCAGTATGTGGTTTCTTTAATTCCTAGTCAGAGGATCTTGCGGGCACATATGCTCTAGGGTTTTATGGCTGGGGTTTTTTTTCCCTCACTTTGTCACAAAATAAGTTATTTGTCTTTGGGGGATCACAGGAAGCACATGGGTGAATGTCGGTACTTGAGTGATGCTGCTTGTGTCCTCATCATGAATGGATGGATCCCAGATGACAAGTGCATTTTCAACTGAGTAAACTGACAGAGCTTTAAAACATTTCTTGTCTCCTGTCAGAAGGTTTTCTGTGGGAGATGTGGGATGATTTCTGAGGCAGAGAAAGGACTGTTGTGACTGTGCACCTGAAACTGGAAGAAGCATAATCTTCCCAGAGTGAATATCTGAGTGAAAAAGGCACATTTCTTGTGGCCATGGTGAGCCCTTGTTTTACTGATTTGAGAAGCTCTGCAGTCACAGTGGGCAGAACTAGGCATAAATAATTAGAGGCGTTGCCAGGAATGACTATGGGATGCAGCCTGCTATAGGAATAATATTTCATTGTCAACCTTTTGCTGCTTTTTATCTTGAAATATGAGATAAGATCCTGAGAGACAGCACTTTTTGGGATGAAAAATACAAAAGCACATATTCCTTTGGAATCTGTATGTAATGCCAAGGCAGAAATTAAAAGGAGAAAAACACGTCCCCAGAATTTTAGGGAAACATGAGGAGTCATAGCTGTAGTCCATCTCACCTGGACACTTAGTGTCACTCGCATTCTACTCATTGCTCTTTACAGAAGAATATTTTCTGAGCCTTGAAAACCAAGGTGCTGGGATAAACCATGAGGTACAGGCAGCCATATGAAGGGAGGATGTTATCTCAGTTTGCATCCCTGGTAGTTGGAGCAACTTCCAGCAACAACTGGAGGTGTAAAGTGACTCTCTGTAAGAAGCAAGGGTGGTACTTAAAGTGAACCAGTGGGAAATAAAAAACGATGCCACTGAAAATGAACAGGATGATGTAGAGGATCTCTATTTGGGGTTGATCAATGATAGGAGCTAACACCAGGTACACAGCTGCCACCAGCACAGTTATGGGGATGAAAATTGGGACCTGTGAAAGCAAAACATCAGCATAAGGAGTCATGTAATTCTGGGCCTCTGTGTGTCTGGACAACCCTGGAACTTCTGCAGAAGGCTTTTTAGACGAAACCTTTCTGCAACCTGAGGTATTACCTAGAAATACCAATTAATCCAGACATCCTGTTTCCCAGCCTACCCTCACGCCAAGGCTGAACATCCCTGCAAGAACTACACCACCATATCACACCTTAACCTGCCCTCCTAGACCTGCAGATGCAAACTACTGGGTTTAGTGCCAGGTCTGTTCTTGCTCTCCCCACTACCTTACATCTAAAAGCCAAGCTGTAGACAAGACACAGAACAATTGTATTCAAATCAACTGTACCCTACCACTCTTGCACAAAAATTGTTATCCATGTGTGGACAGACAGGTGGACAGGCAATCTCAGAGGCAATTTCTGTAAGCCTGGTCAGAAAGCATTTAAAGTTCAATTTGAAGCCACCTCTCCTCAAAGGAGGGTGGCTTGTGCATTGATTAATAATCCTCAGTCACTGAGGAAGCACTGCAGATCAGCTCACTCATGGCATCAGGGGAGGAACACATGACTCCTGATTTCCTTCCTTTTATCTCTTTTGTGGGGAGCAAACCTGTCCCCATGTCTTATCAAAGAACTTGGGGCACTCCACCTAAGATATTTTTTCCTCTGCAAGATTCTTACACCTGGGCTACCCTCCAAGGAGTTTGCCCAAAGTCTGCAAGAATAAACAGGTGATTACAATGTTGATCAGAATCATCTATCATTTACCACTTAAATCTTTTAGAAAAAAAGAGGATATGGTAGACATATTTTCATAGTGAGGAGGCAGGGCATTATTAGCTTATCAAGACAGAGAATTCAACCTTGACTTATGCCTGTATGTTCACACTATCTCACCCCTTATTGTCTTTGCTGACACAAAACTTGAAACTAGAAAAGAAAGGACAACCACATTAAATCTGTAAGTCACCAGTGCTCACTCTTTTCTCTAAATATTCTCTTAGTAATTTGAACAATATAGGAAAATATTTGAGGGTTTTATGTTATTACTTTACCTTGTAAGATCTTGGAAGTTCTGGTTTCTTGATTTTTAAATACAGGAGTCCAGAAATAGTCATTCCATAGAAAAGCCATGCCATAAAACTCGAAGAAAAGAAAAAAATTAGACAGCATTAAATTTGGGGTGAGATCATCCAGGAATGTCAGTCCTGTATTGCAGATACTAGATGTTCATATCTCAAATTAAAAAGGTAAATATTGATACAAATTTAGTAGTTCTTCCATTAATTTCCTTTCTAAGACAAACAATAGAACGTTAGAACTATCTGAACATTACTGATTCAATGGGGATGAATCACATTCAGTTAAGTCTCTAGGGACAGAAGCATTCATGTATTGCAAAGGTGCAGGTTCCCAGTCTCTTCTTTCTTCCCTCCTCCTCTCCCCAGTATTGGTTAGAAAGCAATAGCCCAGGCTCAAAAAGATAATGCAAGAAAATACTTATAAGCAATGTAAAACCCAGGAGCCCAGGGGATGCAAACAGAAACCCTAGCCACACATACCTGAAAAAGTTCACAATAGTGGTGAAGCTTCCTGATATTATCATTATTAAAGACATCGCAGACGTAAACAGTAGAGCAGGGGAGGGCGTGAGGCATCGCACGTGAGCCATGGACAGAACGTCTGGCTGAAAAACAGAGCAAACCCTTTGTATCATCCTTACTCATCCCCCTCAGCTGCTGGTGGGAGCTTCGCCTGCAGCCAGAGCCACTCGTAATCAGCAAATAAGTGTCATATAAAACCAGGCCAACGCCGAGGGGTGTAAATACAGACAACTCCTTCAAGGGTAGCTTTATTGTGTCTCACTGGTTTCATATCAAATATGCTCAGTTTGAGCAGGCAAAATAAAGTTTTCAAACTACTGATGTGACAAAATGAGTCAAATTAGAGCTTTCCTGACCACCATCAGGACCTTTTGCCATGGATCCACTCTTCTGCCCTCTGCCACGTCTCTCTGGGACTTGACTTCTCTTGGGATGACTGGAAAATGAGCCAAGGACTACTCCTGAAAAATTTATATAAATACAAATGAAACCAGGAATTGTTTCAGAATTTGCAGCCTCTTTATTGTTTGTTTTATTGGAAAAGTTTAATGAGAAAGGTTGCTTTGTACATTTTATTTTATTTTATTTTTAATTCCCAACCAAAATATCATGCAAGGATTTTTGCTAGAGATGAGTGTCTGAGAAATGGCATAAGCATCCAGCTCATAGTCTGGTATGGTCAGATTCAAACCATCTGTGCACTTCTCAGCACAGAGCTTGCCGTGATAGAGCAGGCACTGTCCTTAGAGAGAGAAACTGAGGAACAAGTAACCACCGAAACCAGGAACCACCAAAACCAGCAACCACCAGTCCAGTCATCTCCACCAATCTGGTCATTTATATGCATAAAAGATCCCTTGCTATGAACCAGGAGCAGAGCTGTTGTAGAATCATAGATTCATAGAATTATTTGGGTTGGAAGCGACCTTAAAGACCATTTGGTTCCAACATCCCTGCTGTAGGCAGGGACACCTTTCACTAGACCAGGCTGCTCAGGGCCCCATCAAGCCTGGCCTTGAACTTCCAGGGATTGGGCATCCATGACCTCTCTGTGCAACTATTTCAGTGCCTTCACACCTGAGGACAGAAATACCAGATGTTGCGGGTGGGAAGGACCAAAAAAAGCAGAGAGATTCAGGTGGAACACAAGAGGCCTGCTCAAAACAGGACAAATGCAGCTCAGCCTTTTTCCTCCTCTTTGTGGAACAGTGTGGTTAAGTGTGTGTGGAGGTGTAGCTGTGAGTGAGGGGGTCTGTAGCAGCAGCTGGGATGTGGCAGCAACATCAGGGGCTTGTGTGCCCAGGTACCAGCAGCTGGGAAGACTGGGATCCAGAGGCTGAGTATTTGAGCCCAGCTGCTGGAGGGACCTGCACTGTACGTATGTTTCTATATGTATTTCTCACTAATAGACCCCTGATCAGCCAGATAGGGAATGAAAGGCCTTTGGTGTTGTTAGTGCTGGTGTTTGTGTGAGCCCCAGGTATGTCTGTACGTGCAGTTCTATGTTCCCTGCTGTCTCTGAATGTGTAGATACAGCTATACATGTATGTGTGTATGTAAATATGCTTCATACCTATGTTTGTGTGTGTGTGACTACTGGGAATACATGCTGGACTTACTGGTTGGACCAGGGAGGAGGGAGCTGCAGCAGCCTGACCTCCACTGGGTTACCAGATTTGGCCCACCTAACAAAACCAACGATAAACCCAAGCTAGGAGACATGTAAGGCTTGGTATCACCTTGTAATTGCTATGAAGCTTGAAGAGCAGAGATATCCTATGCTGCATCTAAGCTGGGCTACCCATGGGAAAACTGGAACACCCCTGAGACCAACCTGTGTAGTCAGTAAAACATGCAAAGGCAGCTGACTGGCACTGTGCTACCTTCCCAGGGTAGAGCAAAGGTGCCTTACTACACATGGCCAGTAAGCATGGCCAGGTGTTCCCCTTCCCTGGCAGGTATATTGACTAGGCCACCCCACAGCCTGGGCCTGGTGCTCCAGTGGAGCAATATTTGAGTGGTTCATTTCAAAGCTGTTCTTAAAATTCAGGCTAGATGTGAATATGTAAGCACTTTTTGAAAGCACCTGACTGAAGAAAAAATCCCAGAGACAACATACACCTTACATTTGAAAGAGACGGGGATTAAAGTCTTTGATCAAGGAACAACCCCCTTGAAGAGCTATCGCTCTGCCAGTTGAACATACACAGTGGTTTCCTCCCTGCTTTAGTGTCACAAGAAGGTGAAGTTGTCCAAAGCAAGCCAGGCCCCTTTCTTTGTGCTTACCATATGGCCCTCCCTGGCAGCAATGTAGCACACACGGCCTCCGCTGAAGAACGTGCCGTTCGATGAACCAAACGTAGACAGGGCCACCGACAGGGAGATGAGCCATGCCCAGCTGCCCAGGACTTTGTCCCTGAGGTAGGAAAGAGTTCACAGCATAAGATGCAGTCCGTAGATGTATTGAATACTTGCTGTAGAACCAGACATGTTTCATCCCTCCATTATTTCTGTATTATACTGACTTTTTTTCCGTAGTCTTTCTAATGATTTAAAGTCTTCTTGCAGTTCTCATAATATTTAGTGACTAGTAAGTTTGTCTTGTCTGACAGCTTTTCTTCCTGCTATAAATATTCTGTCCACACTGCAATGGTGTACAAAGCTGTCACAAAAGGCAAAAACACTTTTTTTGTGATCTGATGCTATGGCAAAATGCCTGGAGATAGTGCTATCACAACCAATAATATTAACTTGGAAATCACAGAAAAACTGTTCCCATCACACTGGGAGAAATATTCTGCATTACAGCCTCTTCCTGAATATGCCTTTAATTAAAGGGTTAATTTAATCAACCCTTTATTCCCACATGCACCTATTACTTCTCTTCTGTGAATTAGACTTAAGCCAAAGCAATAGTTTGAATTCCAGACATTTGGTTCTACACCACATTCAGACATTTCTGGTTTGCTTTTTCCTTAACAGAAGAAGTAGCAGAGTTACAGAGTTCAAGGTAGACATTTGGAAGGAACGATAATTTTCTCACCTAAAAGTGAAGATTGTCTTCTGGAATGAAGCAGCATTAATAGTATTAGTTGAGTAATAAATATTGGTGTTTGGGGTAATTATCACATGCTCAAACACTCTGTTTATCTAATTGGCAAAAATCCAAAACTCAAATGATTTTTAGACCACTTTATTTATAAGCAAACTGAAACCTGTGGTTGCTGTTAAATCACTGTCATCAAAGAAATGCTGGGAAGAGTTTCCCAAGCTCCTATTGTGGCTGCACCTCTCACCACTGAATATTGTTTCTTTCTGGCAGCTTTCCTCTTATATAGAGAATAAATGCATTAAAATGTGACAAGTCCTCCTCTGGCTTCGTTATACTCCTTCCATTCTTTCTTAATGGCCTGAATAGCTGCATCTCTTGCTTGTGAGCCACAACCTTCACCCCCTCCTCAGAGTGGCTCCCTACCTGTTCCCCAGCCTTTGAGTGCCCAGCTTTCGTGCCACTAGTTCAATATTTCTTCCTGAATTGCACTCTTGGGTGAAAAGGTTAATCAGGCAGGAAAAGGAGATATGTTACAAAGGAGGAACCTCATAAATAACTTGTTAATTAGGAATGATGGGAAAGGAAGAGCAGGGAAATTTCATGAGGTGGAGCTTAGTGAGGCTTTGTGACATGCTCAAAGAAAGCACCAGACCTTTAAAAGCTCTACTCAATGTGAAAGGCTATTAGAGAACACATCCAGAGCTCAGTCAGATCTTCAAATGGGAGATCTTGTGAAATGCCCACAGAAGCAAAGCTGCTGCTAACTTTTTAGGAAGAGGATGAGCAGTACATAATCTGTGGATACACAGTGTCATCATTCCTGCCAGACAACTCATTCAGGGCTATCAGGGATTCTGTGTCTTTGGAAATATTTAGACTAAGGCTGGATATTCTGGTGGAAGATCACTGATGGTGTCTATACCTCTCATGATGTTCCCTACCTTCTCTTCCTAAATTCCTTGTCTTGCACAGAAACTGTTTAATCTCACCAAATACTTCAGGTTCATGAAAGGTAGAAATTGTTTCTGTGCAGCTCTGGAAAAACAGAAGCCAATTGAAGTTACAGTTACCAAAGGCTATCCAACATGTGTATAACACCTCTCAAAAGTGTTGTTGAGATCAATGCCATTTTCCATTTTCCCACAGATGGAGAAACTGAGACAAAAGACTCTGGCCGGCTCTAAATTTCAGGTGCCAAATGGGCAGGACTCACCCAGTTGACTCCTGTCTCACTCCCAACTCACTTCTGCATTAGCAGGGCAACAGATTGCCCTCTCCATTTCTCTGGAAATATCTAAAATGTGGGTCATTTCTCAGTCCCCAAGTCTGGATATTCTCAGTACCCTTGCTGCATTCCCTGAGCCTGTGGGGAGATGCTCCTGGTGTGACCTTCACCTCTCCTTTATGGACACTTTCCATGAGGTAAAACATGAGTTGGGGGAGCTACAGGTTCCCAGTGTAAACAAAGGGAATGGGGAGTAAGGAATGTGCCATCTTGGCAGCCTAGATGCACCCTGGAGACCATGGTCAGATGGAGCTGGTCAGCCTTGGCTGCATAGAACCATAGAATTATAGAATCATAGAACAGTTTGGAATGGACCTTGAAGATCATCCTCTTCCAAGCCCCTGCCATGGGCAGGGACACCTTCCACTAGACCAGGTTGCTCAAAGCCCCCTCCAACCTGACCTTGAATGTTACCAGGGATGGGGCATCCGCAGCTTCTTTGGGCAACATGTGCCAGTGCCTCACCACTCTCACAGTAAAAAATTTCTTCCTTATGTCTAAGCTAAACCTACACTCTTTCAACCTGAAGCCATTCCTGCTTGTCCTACTTCTACATGCCCTTGTTAAAACTTCCTTTCCAGATCTCTTGTAGCTCCTCTAGGCACTGGAACGTGCTATAAGATGTCCCTGGAGCTTTCTCTCCTCCAGGCTGAACAGTCTCAGCTCTCTCAGACAGCAGTGTGTTTCAGTCCTCTGAGCACCTTTATCACCCTCTCCTTCTCTGTAACATGGCCTGACAGGTCATCCTGGCCTGACCAACGCAGTGCTGCCATTTCCTCTGGGAATAACATTCAAATCTCCTGAAACTCAGGAGAGAACCAGTGTTTCTCGGGGCTGCATTGCCCATGTTGCCCCGCGCAGAGCTCACCCCCAGGTGACAGCCACAGCTCCTGAAGACAGCAGCTCAGAGGGAGTCATGGCTGCCAAGTAGCTCACGTTTACCAGCAAATACAGGCACGTAACCAAAGGAATGGCAATCATCAGAGCTCTGGGAAGGGTCACCTGGAAAAGGGATGACAGCAGTGTTAGGTGCAGCACATCTATGCCTGCACTGTGCTTTTTTTGTTTGTTTTGGTTTTGCCACCACCCACGTCTCTCATTCAAATTTCTCCACTCCCTAAGCTTTTCCACAGAAGAAGACATAGATCCAGATTCACATGGCAGTTTTCACACCAGTCTTGTACAGTTCCAAAGTTAGTCTAAAAAACCCCACAACCAGCCAAACAAAATAAATCAAACAAGAAGAACCTATAAAATTTTATTTAAAAGATTTTGGTTTGTAGATGCCCAAGATGCCTTTTGCATACTTCTTGATTATTTTAATGTTGATTTATTTGTTATTAGTGTGTTATGTCTCCTGGTGTGCTGCATCTTCCCATAAACACCTCACTGCCATGGACAAAGTTCCAGTGTGTGTTGAATCACGTTTAACTACTCCACAGTGTAATCAAAACAGGGGGTTGATCTCAGAATCTCAAAGGGTATTTGCCCTAGGAAGGAAGTATTTACTTTTTCTTAGTGGCAGGATTGTGTCTTAGAACACCACGGTAACATCAACAGGGTCTTATGAAACTGAAAATACTAGGAAATGGCAACTGTAGGCATCTAAGAACCTGAAATATCAATTTTTGCACTCCCCATTCACAGCACAGGACAAGATACAGCAATTCCTAATGGTGGTGTCTCCACTCTGGAAGGGCCTGAATATCAGTGCTCATGATCCTGTGGGAGAGAGTGGCCCTGGGATCTTTGCTGCCACTCAGGTTAATATTTAACTGCGTATTTTCATTTAATCTGTAGGATCTTGTGTGCTGCACTGGTAGAATGCACACTCTATAAACTCTGCACTCATATAACTCTTGCAAAATAAGAGTTGTTTACTGCTGCAGTGTTTGAGCTGTGAAAACGGGTAATATGGCACAGGGAAGGCTGATGTGAGATGCAGGTGAGCTACTTCAGTGCCTATAGCATGGACTTCACAATGCTAAAATATAGATGTTTAAAAACAGGGATCATTCACAGAGTTAGATTCCCTTTCCAATGAGGCTTGGCTTGCTCTGAAGTTGCCCCTTGATGCAACAGGGAAAGAGATAAAGTAGTTTTCTAAAGTACAGATTATGGACCCAGTCTTTAAGGAAATTTGTGGTGTCAAGGATCCTTTATGGATTATAGTAGTGAGGGCTTTCCTGAATAAATCTAGGTGGCTACAGTGAGATCCTCTAAATACCAAGACAAAACTTCATCCCCAAAGCATCCAAGTGCTGCCTAATATCTTTCCAGACAATGGGTTATTTTAGGACTTTCACAGGACCACAAGATGGTTTGGATTGGAAGGGACCTTAAAGATTATCTAGTTCTAACCCCTGTGCAATGAGCAGGGGTTCCTTCCACTACACCAGGTTGCTCAAAGCCCCACGCAAGCTGGCTTTGAACACTTCTGGGAATGGGGCATCTACAAGGTCTCTTGTGTCAGTGTCTCACCACCCTCACTGTAAATCCCTTGATTACCACTCTTAACACAATCACAGATAGAATCAAACATATTAACAGCAGGATTAAGTAAGTAAAACCCAGCTCGCTCGCTCACTCACTCACTCACTCACTCACTCACTCACCTCAGGCTTCTTCAGTTCCTCAGTTACATAATTTAGGTTGTTCCATCCATCATAGGACCAGAGTCCCTGGTAAAATGCCACTCCAACTGCCCCAATACCTGCAGTCGTGCCTTGAAAACCATTCTGAAAACTCTGAGTTTGTCCTTTGGCAAGCAGCACCAACCCACCCACCACGATCACCAACAAAGCCAAGAGTTTGGCAGCTGTAAAAATGTTCATAACAGATGTTGCCAGCCTCACATTGAGACAGTTGATGATAGTTAAAATCAGGATGCAGGCAGCAGCTGTACATTTGATGGCAACCTGCGGAGATGAGCATCCTGGGTAGAACGGCGCAATGGCGTACTCAGCAAAGCTCAGACAGACAGCTGCCAAACCAGCTGGTCTCACCAGGATGACAGAAGTGTAGGCGAAAAGGAAAGCAGGAAAAGAACCAAAAATCCTCAAAATGTAAATATATTCTCCTCCAGATTCTTTAATTATTGTTCCAAGTTCAGCATATGACAAGGCTCCAAACATGGCCAGGAGGCCACATGCTGCCCAGATCAGCAGGCTGCTGGCAGGGTTCCCCATGTGATGTAGTACCCACTCAGGGGACATAAAGATCCCTGAGCCTATCATGGTGCCTGCAATTAATGACACGCCGCTAATCAGGCCGACCTCTTGTTTCAGTCTTAACTTCTTCCCTTCACTCAGATCTGTGGACAAATGAAGTGGATCTGTTGAATGGAGTGGGTCTGTTGTCTTCCTTTCTCTCATTGCGGAAATATGAGGAGATGTTGTAAGGAGAGAATCTGAAAAAGGATTAAGGCATTTGAATAAGGACTACCTCTGGCTTTAAGGCTTAGTTAATAATTACAAAAGTCACACTGAACACTGCTGAGAAACACAAACTTATCTTCTGCATTTCACATTGTTTCATTACCCATCTTATCTTGGTCATTTATTACACGGAGTTTGATTATCCCTGAATCTCATTGCAAGCAATGGTAATGGATAGTATCCAGCACCACCTCAAAATCACTCAGCACATTACTGGACTGTGATCCTGGTTATCTCTCCTTTAAATCATGCTTCAAATAGCATCTGAAATAAGGATCAGGTAAGCAAAGTCCCCCTGCAAATCTGTACTTTATTCTTTGCTTAAAAGTCAATGTTCAAGCTCTCGCTTCAGTGCTCAATCATATTTTCATTCTTCATTGTAACATGGTGGAACAAACAAGTCTGCTGGCTAACATGCTAAGGCTTTGCTCAACAAGGAACATTTCCAGTGTCTTGATCAAAGAAACAGAAATGTTTTGCTGAAAACAGTCCAGAGACACTTTTTCCACACAGTAGTAGGGGGCAATTATGGGCTTTTTCCAGTTTTAGGAAGTGCAGGAGGAGAAGCGTGAAAAGGTTACAATTACATTTTTCCAGGGCCTTTTTACCATTGTACATAAGGTGTGCACACTCCTACCAGACCACAATATTCAGAGCACTTTGTCACAGCTCATCAATTTCAATGCGCACATTTCAATGCACACATGACAGAAACACAGCACAAGCTTTTGAAGGTACCCCTGACCCTTACTTAGATATCTAACACATAAAATTCCAGACCTTGAGGCAGATTGTACTATAAATATGACTATTACAGTGCATGAGGGTGTTTTTTGTGATCTGTGATGTGTATGAAGTATTGAGTGGAAGGGAATTTCCACACAGATTCCTTTGAACATGAACTAAACTTTACTGGAGAGCTGATGTCCCTGGAGGTCTCTTGCAAACTTCTGTTGTGATAAGTACCAGAAGTGAGACCTTTCTCTGCCCATGGCAACCTCAGACCTTGAATCTTTAAAACTATCTTGTCCTTCTCGAACATTTGAGCTAAAAAAAGCATGACTATAAATAGAGCAGTATTTCTATTGTTTCTCAAAAAAATCCTTCTAAATCACTTAGACTTCTCTTTCTTTGCCTTTTTGTAAAAAAAAAAGAAAAAAACAAAACAAAAAAAAAATCTAATGAGCTTTGCAGTTCTCTGCAAGAAGAGTCCAAGATAACTCCTGGACCCTTAACAAAACTCGCGGGTCCACAAGAAAAACAAAACATTCAAGTTGCATAATTTCTCATGCTAAGGCAAATAATATTGCTCAAATTTTATCATCAGGTTGACGGACTTTAAGTTCTCTAAAGAATAAAATCGTTCTCAAATTTCATTAAAAAGTAGAGGGGTTTAGAGTATAAATGTTATTATTAGATTTAGGAAATAATGAGAAAAGTTTGCTGGGTTTTGGTAAAGGATTTCAGAAGCTATTCCTAATATCACCTCTCTAGTATTCACTAGGAAATGGATGCCAGCTGGTTTTCTCCTAATTTCAAAGTCCCTTACAGAAGTTCACAGCTGATCAAGGGGTAGCTATAACAAAAGCGAAAGCTTATACTTTATCTGCCAAGTATGTTTTTTAAGCTTTCCCAACAAAGGTATGAGTTCTGAGAATAAACATACACCTTGTACCACAAGGGTGCAAATTAACACATTTCAAGTTAATGGTTTGCAAAGTGGTTGAGAACTTGGAGGGAGGCATCCCAATAATGCAGAGTATTTTGGTTTGCTTTTACTAATGACGGCGCTCTTCTTGTCTGGTTTAGCTATTTGTAGTGTATTCGTCTTTAAATTGCAAATGACACTGTAAGGCATGCTGGAATCCTTCAGGGGTCCAAAGGTCTGTTTTTTTCCTGCGCTACTGACACTCTACCTCTGTATGCATCAATACATGTATTATGTATACCAACCCTTATTGAAAACATAGGCATAAAATATGGTTAAAACAACGCTAGAGGAAAATTTCATATGACTACAGGTAGTTAAGTAAAGCTATAAAGATATTTTTCTAACTCTTCTCCTGTTTTAATGAAGGAACTTCTGTTCTGAAGTGTAAATGCAAGGTTCTTGGAGGGGATTTTTCAAACCTTTATTGTTCTTGCTCCTAGAAATTAGTAACTTTTAATCTAATGCTGTAGGGGAAAAAAATAGAATTTCTTCTAACTTGATCATGTCAAAAAAATTTCTGCAAGGCCCCTCAAATAACCAGAATTAATTAACTGGTATGTCAATAGCCTCAGTTAATTCCTAAAGGGAAGTCTATTTCCTATCCCAGAGTCACTGTTATTCAGTTCTAACTGCTTCCACCTAAAGTAATAAGGAATCTAATTAATAATGATAAAAACTTGAGGCTATTCCTGTGGAAACTAAGGCAGTCTGATTGCTTTGGAGTTTTTTTTCCATTGTCTTTTTTCCATTGTTCTTTTTTTGGCTGATGTTAGTAGTAAGGAGCAGCCATAAGATATTTTAGTCAAATGAATCGTCGCAATTATAATTTGTCAAAACTGAGAATGTAAAAGGGCAACTCACTGCTCCCTTCCAAAAGGGAGAGGTATAAGAAGGAGTAAAACTTACAAGTTCTGCTTTCTCTTCGTGAGGGGCAGCAGCTTTGCTGCTCAAACTGACGCCTAATAAATTCCCTACCTGAACAATTCTCACTTACCTTTGACATTGCAATGGGTGGTTGCCATCTACTGGTCCCGAGCAAAAATGCGACATGGCTCAGTCCGCATTTGGGTTTGGCATTTTGCATTCCTGGCTGAAAATAGAGCCTACTTTAAGTATTACTTCTTCAGCATTAAGACAGCACAAACAGACTATATTCTATTGTTGTTGTGAGTGAAAACTCTCCTTAATGCCCCTTAATGACCTTATGGATGTTTTTATCTCAGGAGTAACAATGAGGACTAGAGAAAACTAATTTAAAGGTCAATATCAGTGGTAAAACTAGGCAAAACACGTGGGCAAATATTTCACAATATTTAATTTTAGGTCCCAGGAGTGATATTTGAAACACAGTTATGGGCTTGGTTTCCCTGTCCCATGCTTAGAAAAGAGTTACAAATCTCTGGATGGGATTAAAAGTAGCCTGTAATCTGAGGGTGGAGTGGCCAAAAACATTGCCCATAACTGTCTTTGGAGGTAGACACCAATACTATACTTATAAAATTGTGCAGGGACCAAGATTTTTTTTTTTTAATAAAAAAACCCACAAAATAACAAACATCAAGTTACATGAGAGGTACTAAACGTTAGAGAATTCATCCAGGACATCAAATGTGGCCTTCTCTACTTAAAAACATGGAAACCCACAAATTCAGCTTGAATACTCTCACCTCCAAAATGCTCGATTTGAACTGCAGTTGCAGGCAGATCTTGATGCCTGTGCTTGCCATGTAAGTAAAGATGCCTGACTGAAAACAGAGGAAATAAAGGCCAGGAAATTGGAGCTCTGAAATACATTTCGAGCCCAGAAGAAAAAACGGGGCAGAGAGACAACACACCCTAGATGTCCTGCGTGAAAACAGATAAAGAGGATTCATTGAGAGGTATCTGCCTGGGGAACAGGTGCCCCATGTGTTTGATTCTAAGGCTCTACACTCCCAGGGAGAAAGAGTGCAGCTTTGGGCCTCCACCCCATTGGAGACGGCCTGGACCCACCAGCTTCTTTCATGTTGTGCCCAGAGGCCAGCAGCATGTGGTCGCCCCCAAGGCAACAGTGCCCCTGGCACGAAAAACAGGACTCCTGGTGCAGCAGAGCTCTGGCTGGGATTTTAAAAATGCCAATGTGAGCTGCAGCTAGCAAAACAAAAGCATAGCTTGAGATACTGGGAATAGGATGGTGGGGTGGAAATGACATTTCTGAGGATGCAGGACAGCCCCAGGCTTTACAAAAAGAATCATCACTAAAACTGAGCTTGTTTATATTTAGACTAACTGCCTTTCCCTGTCATGTTACACTAGCAGATCTAAAGTTGGGGGGTTAAGAGAGAATCTTAAACCAAATAATTTACCATGAGCTGAGATAGTGCTCCTGTCTGGTTCTGCAGACAGCCTGCAGCTGAGCTTGAGCCTCCCTGTTCCTGCTCAGCAAGAGCTCAGCATATTCTGGTTCTGCAACTATTAACCTTTGAAAGACCTGCTTTTCTTTTATAGATATTATTTATTAAAATATATTTGGTATCCTATGTTTCCAATTAGACACTGAATATTTTGTTTAGTTATCTTACTGTGTTGGAGAGAAAGCTGATAGTGCTGTACTGCACCCTTTAAAAACAATGGGATCCAGGTAGAAGGAAATCTCAGAGGCTTGGGAGCAGGCTGTCCCTATGTGCCAAAAAATGAGTCAATGGGAAAGAAAACCAGCCTGACTGAATAGGGAAGTCTTGCTGAAACTCAGGGGAAAAAAAAAAGAGAGCTTATGACCTTTGGAAGAAGGGCTAGGCAACTCAGGAAGAGTACGAGGATGTCATTGGGTCACGTAGAGAGAAAATCAGAAAGGCAAAAGCTCAGCTAGAACTCAATTTAGCCACCACTGTGAAGGATAATAAAGAGTGTTGAGGATGAGAGGAAATGGTCTCAAGCTTCACCAGGGAAGGTTCATGTTGGATAGCAGGAAGAATTTTTTCAGCCCTTTTTTGAAAAGGTGGTTAAGCATTAGAATGGACTGCAGAGGGAAGTGGTGGAGTCACTGCCCCTGGTGGTGTCTAAGAAACGACCGGTCATGGCACTTAGTTCTAGGGTTTAATTGGCATGGTGGTATTTGGTCACAGGTTGGACTTGATGGTCTTGGAGGTCCAACCTCAATGATTCTGTGACTCTATGATACTAGCTGCTCTAGAAGGTACTGATGGAGTAAGATGAAACACTGATTAAATGAGAACCACAGCTGAAAAGAAATAATTACAATTTGGGAAAAGTACTGATCCCACAGCTGCTTCAACAGGTTGAGTTAATCTATCAAATGCCATTAGTACTTTTTCTTTCAGCAACTGACAGAAATTATACAAATTTCTTCCTTCATTCTGTATTTCCTGGGTTTATAGCTATATATGTATACAACGTGTGCGTGTGTGTGTGTGTGTATGTATACATACACACACAATCTGTCCTATTTTCTTCTCCTAGCAATACCTTAAATTAGCCTTAATAATTTATTTGCATTTGTTTGTATGCTTAAGAGCTCCTTTTAAATGTTGGAATTAAGTTTTCATTTATTTATTAAGTTTAATTCAAGACTAGATTATCTTGTCCTATACAAAGTCTGTTCTGCAGAATCATTATCAAATTAATGCTATCATTACCAGAATACAAATAAAACATTTCCATGAAAACTTTCTACCAAACAAGATTAAAAATAGAACTTAAACATGCCAAAATTCTATTTAATCACTGATATTCATTCCTATATTTCTGAGTAGACACACAATAACACCTTCACTAACACAAGATAGTTTTATTATTTTTAAAATAAACTTTTACAACACATGCTTAGAGCTAAACCTGTAAATCTATACTCACTCTGTTAGGTAGTATTCTATAATAAAACAGTTTCCTTTGTACAACTCCTGTCAGAAACATCATAATAACATTGATCCAAATAATTCCAGTTTTCTTCAGGTGAAAAGGGGACAAAGTAACTGCAGGCACTAAACTGAATTCCTTAAAAACTTACCTAAAACTGATCCTTACTTTTGGAAACCCTGGACCAGAAGTGACATTTAGGTCCCACAGAAGGCAGCTCCCTTCCCCAGCCTGCCCCACTGCTGCCACGTTTTCCCAATAACCCTGAGGACTGAAGGGCTGTTTGTCCACCTGCCCCTTTTCTTAATCGCAAAGGTGAGGGAAGCACCAGCTTTGGCAGTCTGGCGCAGTAGACGACCTGCCCTACTACCAGGGGACTAGGAAAAGCACACGGAGAACAGCCAGGAAGGGAAATAAGGTAACGTTGCTTGCAGCAGCTGGTGAAAGTTTTGTGGGTTGCCTCCGCCTGCTTGCTTTCCCTGGGCCACAGTCGGGAGCGCAGGGTGCGGCTGGGTGGCTTATCCCTGCCTGGCACTGCTGCTGTCAACACGAGTGAGGCAGATCACCCTTCCACTGCTCTGCCCCCACGCAGGGGNAAGTTGGGGGGTTAAGAGAGAATCTTAAACCAAATAATTTACCATGAGCTGAGATAGTGCTCCTGTCTGGTTCTGCAGACAGCCTGCAGCTGAGCTTGAGCCTCCCTGTTCCTGCTCAGCAAGAGCTCAGCATATTCTGGTTCTGCAACTATTAACCTTTGAAAGACCTGCTTTTCTTTTATAGATATTATTTATTAAAATATATTTGGTATCCTATGTTTCCAATTAGACACTGAATATTTTGTTTAGTTATCTTACTGTGTTGGAGAGAAAGCTGATAGTGCTGTACTGCACCCTTTAAAAACAATGGGATCCAGGTAGAAGGAAATCTCAGAGGCTTGGGAGCAGGCTGTCCCTATGTGCCAAAAAATGAGTCAATGGGAAAGAAAACCAGCCTGACTGAATAGGGAAGTCTTGCTGAAACTCAGGGGAAAAAAAAAAGAGAGCTTATGACCTTTGGAAGAAGGGCTAGGCAACTCAGGAAGAGTACGAGGATGTCATTGGGTCACGTAGAGAGAAAATCAGAAAGGCAAAAGCTCAGCTAGAACTCAATTTAGCCACCACTGTGAAGGATAATAAAGAGTGTTGAGGATGAGAGGAAATGGTCTCAAGCTTCACCAGGGAAGGTTCATGTTGGATAGCAGGAAGAATTTTTTCAGCCCTTTTTTGAAAAGGTGGTTAAGCATTAGAATGGACTGCAGAGGGAAGTGGTGGAGTCACTGCCCCTGGTGGTGTCTAAGAAACGACCGGTCATGGCACTTAGTTCTAGGGTTTAATTGGCATGGTGGTATTTGGTCACAGGTTGGACTTGATGGTCTTGGAGGTCCAACCTCAATGATTCTGTGACTCTATGATACTAGCTGCTCTAGAAGGTACTGATGGAGTAAGATGAAACACTGATTAAATGAGAACCACAGCTGAAAAGAAATAATTACAATTTGGGAAAAGTACTGATCCCACAGCTGCTTCAACAGGTTGAGTTAATCTATCAAATGCCATTAGTACTTTTTCTTTCAGCAACTGACAGAAATTATACAAATTTCTTCCTTCATTCTGTATTTCCTGGGTTTATAGCTTTATATGTCTACAACGTGTGCGTGTGTGTGTGTGTGTATGTATACATACACACACAATCTGTCCTATTTTCTTCTCCTAGCAATACCTTAAATTAGCCTTAATAATTTATTTGCATTTGTTTGTATGCTTAAGAGCTCCTTTTAAATGTTGGAATTAAGTTTTCATTTATTTATTAAGTTTAATTCAAGACTAGATTATCTTGTCCTATACAAAGTCTGTTCTGCAGAATCATTATCAAATTAATGCTATCATTACCAGAATACAAATAAAACATTTCCATGAAAACTTTCTACCAAACAAGATTAAAAATAGAACTTAAACATGCCAAAATTCTATTTAATCACTGATATTCATTCCTATATTTCTGAGTAGACACACAATAACACCTTCACTAACACAAGATAGTTTTATTATTTTTAAAATAAACTTTTACAACACATGCTTAGAGCTAAACCTGTAAATCTATACTCACTCTGTTAGGTAGTATTCTATAATAAAACAGTTTCCTTTGTACAACTCCTGTCAGAAACATCATAATAACATTGATCCAAATAATTCCAGTTTTCTTCAGGTGAAAAGGGGACAAAGTAACTGCAGGCACTAAACTGAATTCCTTAAAAACTTACCTAAAACTGATCCTTACTTTTGGAAACCCTGGACCAGAAGTGACATTTAGGTCCCACAGAAGGCAGCTCCCTTCCCCAGCCTGCCCCACTGCTGCCACGTTTTCCCAATAACCCTGAGGACTGAAGGGCTGTTTGTCCACCTGCCCCTTTTCTTAATCGCAAAGGTGAGGGAAGCACCAGCTTTGGCAGTCTGGCGCAGTAGACGACCTGCCCTACTACCAGGGGACTAGGAAAAGCACACGGAGAACAGCCAGGAAGGGAAATAAGGTAACGTTGCTTGCAGCAGCTGGTGAAAGTTTTGTGGGTTGCCTCCGCCTGCTTGCTTTCCCTGGGCCACAGTCGGGAGCGCAGGGTGCGGCTGGGTGGCTTATCCCTGCCTGGCACTGCTGCTGTCAACACGAGTGAGGCAGATCACCCTTCCACTGCTCTGCCCCCACGCAGGGGTGGGATCTGCTTCAGCTCACAGTCAGGGACAGCATGAGGGCAGGGTTTGTCCCTACATGCCCAAAACATTTTTCTTGTGGAGTGGCTATAAACTGTATGATGGGCTGTGGGCCATCCATGCTTCCAGCCCTGTGAAGCTGATCTCCTGGGATAAGCTTAGCCAGGTTCAAGGGGGCTCAGCCAGTCTCCATACCAGTTACTGCCTAGCTTCTCACAGAGGTAGGACAAGGGGGTAACTGTAATGCTGTTTAACTATAACGTCACTTAGACTACGTCAAATATAAAGAAAAAACTAATGTTTGCCTGGAAAAGTCACATTAAGTTATAACACTCTTTAACATCTCTGGTTGGTGCTTTATGAAGTTGCAACAAACATGTATTTTCTATCTAATGCTTCATGTAGTGCATTTTTACCAACAGAAAAACTAAGATCTTGGAAAGATAGTGATGTGTTGAGACTAATTCCTCCCATCTGTATGCTTCTGTTAAAGCTAAAAATAGACATTAATAAAAGGAAGGATGAAATGGATTAAGCATCTTTTCTTGGTCTTCCAGGAGAAGTATGCATGGGAGATGGGAACCAAGTTTTCATTCTGTTTTGTAAATTTTCACTTGAGATTGTATGAAGAAAAGAACTGTGCTAAAAGGTTTGGAGGACTCTTCCTGGTCTAGAGATCATAGCTCTTTAATCACCCTTGCCAGTGATGAAGTCAGCACGATGTAACATGGATGTACAGGAATCACTCTGAAGTAGTGTTGTTCTCTTGAGTGAAAATTGGATGCATCTACAGATGATGTCCTCTAATTTTTAGTCCTTAGCCAAAATGAGTGGAAAGGCACTCTTATTTACCCTCATAAACTTCCTGATTTGCAATCCACTTACAAGATGCATTATGAGGGAAGAAGTTTTCCAGCCAAACTGGATTTCCAACTGGAGCCGGCTCAAGCTAGTAGGCAAAGCAAGCCACAGGCTGCAGGGCGTGGTCTTGTGCCTACTTTTCCTGTGCCAGGGAAATGGGAATTGATTATTCCCATTTGAAGAGTTAATCTCTGCTTCCCACTTGCAAAGCTCTTTGCTCCCAGAGTCACAGAGACAGCAAAGGCATAGCTGGCTGGGTGCTGGGTTCTTTCCCCAGCAGCTCCCACAGGGAAACAAAGCAATTCTCTTCCCTCTTGCCCTGCCTTTTCCATTTTCTGCTCCAGATGCTGGCTCACCCTTGGGTCCCCACCCCAGCACTGGGGCTGCAGATGCACAAACGGCTGTTGGGCCCTGATAATAGATTAGCTGAAGACAAGGGTCCTGTACTGCAAGAGAGAGCTGACTCACAAAAAGAACTTGAATTTTGCAATATTTAAAAACACATTGTTTCAGCTCAATGAATTTCTTATTTTGTTCTGTGTTTGACTAACTGCCTAGGAAGAAGGATGCATCAGAAACAAGAGAAGTTCTTTAGAAGTCTGTAAAAACTGCAGATATAATTAAAGGTAAGCCCACAGAGGAATGAATACACTGTTATTTATGTAATATGTGCATAACATTGGCACCTACTTTTCAGTATTACAGTGCTCAACCACTTTTCTTATGCTCAGGAAGCAAGATGGCATTTACCTTCCTCAGTCAGTGTCAGGCATCCTATACTCACTGTGCTGTCCCTTGCTGCTCTGAAGACATGTTTGGCACAGAAGGAGGTTTGGGTTCTCTGCATGGAAATGGGGGCCAGTGGGTATGGCTTCATGCTGTAATGATGAGTCAGAACAGAAGTCTGAACTAGCTCTGAGCTATTTCAGCTGTGCTCCATTTTAGTATTTAAATGATGTGTCCAGTCATCTTGTTCCTTGCGGTTGGGCCCCCTTGACACTGTTTAAGAATAGGAAATTCTGGCGAGCTTCAGGTGCAGTTAAGATAGAAGAAAAAATTACAGCCTAGTGATTACTTCAAAAGAGCAGAGATGACTGCAGATGTCCAAATGTTACCCTAAGCAAAGTCCACTTGGTGTCAAGGCTGGTGGTTCAGAGCCCTGTCAGAAGAACCTTTGGCAGCTGGGAGGATCAGTATTTGATACAGCAAGAGGTAGAAGGGTGTTAATGAACCTAAGACATGAAATCATGTAAGTCAAAGTACTGTTGCAGATCTTTCTTCTAGTTTATCCTTTGCACTAACACTTCTCATTTTTGAAGATACAGAGAAGTTCTCATACATGCAAGTTGTTGGTGAAACTTAATGCAAAAAAATCAAACCCTGGATATGCTCTTAGGGTTCTTATAATGTATCTCCTTAGGAGAGAAAAAAAAATGCATTCTTCCCACTCTTCCTTGTTCTGATATGGCTGAATTATGCCACCCTAGGTGTGCAAAAAAAAAAAATAATCCCTATTATTCAGAGTTCTTGTGCTTGTTTCCATTGCCTCAGATGTTTCTTTGAACTTTTTTCCCCCTTTTACAAATTAGAATGTTTACTCATTACTGCTTAATATATGAAATGAGTGACAATTAATTTGATGCCCAACCCTAAGGTTTCCCTCTTTATACTGAGTATCAAACGCAATCTTCAGCTCTAAGAGCCACAGCCTGCCTCTATCATAGAGAGTTCCTGGAACTTAATTCTCCACTGGAAAGAAAAATATACTTCTATTGAGACACACAGGCTTCTTTTTTCAAAGATAAGCATTGATGCACTCTGTTGTGAATGAAGTGAATGTGAATATAAAAACCAGCTGGCATTATGTCTGGCTTTGCTCTCTACAGCTATTCACATTCATTCATGAGAGGTGATACCATTAGTGACTCTTGTTGTCTTACAATGGCAGTCTCTGGTGGCTTTGACTCTGAGTTATGTTTATGAAGTTTGTTCAGACCTCAGCCAATTATGGGGGTGAATGACTCGGGGACCAAATCCTGCAAGAGAAATGAGTCTTCAGCTGATACCTCCTCCACCATTTACCATAGACTTACTTAGCAAAGCATTTCCAGGAGAGACATCTCTTTCTTGGGACAAGTCCATGATGATCTGTGCTGCAGGGCTGTGCGCTCCACTCACTGACACCTCCTCTCATTCATTTCCTTTAAACATCTTGTTCTTGTTCTTGCAGAATTATTATCTTGCTGATAATGTCTACAGGAGCAATGACCATGTATGCAACTGAACGGCAAGTCAGCATTTCAGAACAGTAATATAGTAATGAGTCACTCAAAAATGGGATTAGTGACAAAATTTACTATACTACAATTGTGAATTTTCTGTTGGTGCTAAACTCACGTGCCCTAGTTCAGCACCTTATGCCAGTTGCTATCTAGTCCATAAAAAACCCAGAAAATGCGGCCTTCCTTGAAGAAATTTACAGGTGCCTGTACAGGTAAGGGGAAACAAATAGAAATAATACCACAATTTTGAGGAATAGAGCAGATTGGCCTTTTCAGCATACTGGAGGCTGGCTGTTGCCAAATGGGTTTATGGGAATAATACTAGAGGAAGGCCTTTTTGTACCAGTTTTTGTGTTAAATGAGAAGTCTGAAGGATAAGTAACTCTGAAGAGTTCTTCCCACACATGGGATAAAAAGAATAAAGCATGTAGTTTTAAACATTAAAACTGGACAATGGATGCAGTTGCATAATGTGGGTCAAATGTTTCCATATCAGAAGAGAAGGTTGAGGCAAGCTGTGAAGATTGAGGGAATTCAGACAACAATATCAGTAAAAGGAGAAGCTGCAGAGACTGAGTTAATGAACAGATTAGTGCTCAAAAGCAATAGAACAGAAGATCAACCCTGACTTAGCACACAAATGGCTGTGTCAGGGAAAGGCTGTGCTTGTGAAGCAATGGTGGGGCAAAAGGATGCATGAATGGGAAAGTCCCGATGTGAAAAGAGTCTGTCGCTCCTAAACCTCTTTCTCTTTGGCTCTGGGAACAGATTAGCCAAGGGGGAGGCTTGGCTCACTGGGACAGAGTTCTCACTGCAGTAAAGCCTCCTATGTATTACGATCACTGTCAGCCTAAAACATGAAATACAAATGAATTCCTACAGTAATGCATCTAGCAGCATGTCTAGTGACTGTAGCATTTCAGACTCATTGATTTTATCAATTAATTTTAAGTCTCTTAACAAAATGGATTGAAGAACCCAATGCATTGGGTACCTAGATTTGGTATACAGTAGTGATGCAGGAAAGTTAACTTCAGGATGGGATCTGCTCCTGCAAATGCATGAAACATACATCCAGATCAGCATATTTTACCAAGATGTAGCTCACAAGGGATGTGCTAAGGATATAAACCACCATTCCAAGGCCCTGCTCTGGAACTTGGACAGAGAGCTCCAATGGCTCCCAAGCTGCAGGGCTGTCCCTCAGTGAAGGTGTAGGTAACTGCAGCTGTTGTTTCAGAGAACTCAGAGGTTCACACATCCGTGACTGCCCCTCTTAAGCTGTAGGATGACAGCTAGACTGGGGATTAGATGGGGGATAGTTAGACTTGGGGTTTGGGCTAGAGGGTCATTAAACCCCTTCCAACCCAAACAACTCTATGCTTCTCTGACTGCAAGGCCAGCAAGGCCATTAAGCCTCAGAAGACCTGAGATGAAGATACTGACTTCTTCCCTGCTGAACAGCCCAGCTGCAGCAGAGGGCAGCCAAAGTAGGCTGCTGATTTTGGGGACTCTCTCCAAGGAAGTCATACCTGTAAATCTTGAGCAAAGGAACCAAATCTGGGTTCTCCCCCCATCCTGGGAGTGAAAGATGTTACACATTTTATTGTAAAGCTTTTGCAGGAACCTTAGTTTCTTGTGGAAATGGTTTGAGAATGTCTACCACACCTAGTTGTTTCATTTGCACGGAGGAATACCTTTGTTTTAATTAATACAGGTTAATTATTTGCTACCCTGATAGATCCAACAGCACTGTTTGTCAAAACTGTTGGGGACATGAATGTAATGGCACAGCAGGATAAATTCTGTTCATGTCCAGAGTTTTAGGTCCTGAAGTTTGTGGCTCTAGAGAATGTAGACCTCTTCATGATTAGGCACTAGCTGAGGGAGGCTGGTTAGGGCTGTTTCCAGTTTCTGTGAGTCCTCCTCAGTTAAGTGCCTTACCCAAGCTGTCAGAGGAAGACTGTGGAGGAAGGCAAAGGCATCCAGGCTTTCTATATCCTTGGCTACTGTCTTAAATTGTAGACTTCGTGTTTAGTATTTTTCTTTGAGGATACCTATTCACAGAAAAAACAAAGCATAAATGTATTAAAGGAGTTTATCTGAAACGTCTGGAGTGTAAGCAGAGCCCATTCAGCTGTTTACACATCCTTAAAAAGAGGAATAGCTAGGAAAAACATTTTATAATGGACTGATATCAAGTAAAACTATCTAAAGCATTAAGTATTTTTAAAGTTTCCACTGAGAACAAGGGTAAGAGAGAAAGGCATTTCTTGAACTACTTTAGCATGAGTCAGAAACTGTAGTGCCATTATTAAATTGTGAGACGTGTGGTGGTGGAATTGCTTTATGCTTTTTTTTAGAAAAATACTTTAGAAAATAATCAAATAATTGTATTTATCAGATCAAATCCCAAACTGATGGCACTTAAACATTTGTCTGTTTCATGATCAGGTTGGGTTTTTCTGAGAAAAAGCACACTGAGAAGCACAGTGATGTGGAAATCATACAAGCTTATGCTTATCAAATGCAGGTTGAGTTCTTCGTGAAGATTTGATGCTTTATACAAACACTGATCAGAATTATTGAGGACAAACAGGGTCCCCAGAAGGGTCAGAGCTGGAGAGCTGGTGTAAGTAGACCAGCTGCTGTAAGTGTTCAGGATGCCAAGAGCATAACAGGGTTTCCTTGAGTTCCAGCTGGTCTGCATGAAGGGAAGGGCTGGCTTGGAGGTTGTGACTCAGGGGCCCTCCCTCCTCAGTAAGCACAGGAATTGGCTTTTCAGCCCTGCAGCCTCCCTGGAGACAACCCCAGGTGGCAGTGGGATGGGACACTGGGGATCACAGAGATTAGCCATGTGTGTGGCAGCAGGCTGCAGACGTCTGAGTATTTAGCTGACTAGTATTAGGCTCAAGAAATCATCTTCATTTCTTGCAGAAATGTTTCTATCTTTATCAGGAGCCGGGAACTTTCATGTTCTTAGCCATGCCTATAAATACTGAAAACAGTGAGGATTTTCTCCTTTGAGACGTTTCTATTTTTAAGAACACAGTTGGCAGTCACGGACATCTCATCCACACAACTGCTGTGACAGCAGTAGCACCAGTACAGGTGCTATTCCTGCAGCCCAGCTCGCCTGGAGTCATTGCGACAAGCAGGGCCTGACTCCTTCCTGCCTACACATCAAGGGGTCGGCAGCAGCAACTGTGCCATGCCCACAGGACCGAGAGCCAGGTTTTGTCTGAAGGCTTGATCTGTGGATGGCATCTGTCACTGTTTCCTGCAATGGAGCACTCTCTAACCAGGCTCTTGAAGCCTGGCAAAAAGGCAAAATAGGGGATTTTCTTGTGAAATGTGTGTTTTAAAATGTCGCTGACAAGCAGAGACCCCTCTAATTTTTAGGGGCTGCTGAATATGCAGAATTTATGCTCATATTGAGTGAGGTTATCAAGACACAGAACTGGCAATGCCTACCAGCACCAGAGCTGCATTTACCAAGAGCACCACTGCGTTGTACCAGTGATCCCATCTTTAACCCTCTCAGAGGAAGGCAATAATTGACTCTGCCCAAAAATCACCACACAGTAACTATTAGCACAACAGTTAACTAATAAATTAGCAAATGCTGAGATGCGTTTTTTTTGATGTAACACACATGTGCAAATGCACATCCCATGCGTGGTGCTGGGTGTGGGGACCTAGGGAGCCACCAGGGACCACAGGGGATGCCTCAAACAAGCCTCACCTCCCCTTTGTCTCCCAGGTGCTCAAGTGGGCACCACCTCCCACCGCCACACTTCCTGAAAGGCCTAAAATCACAGAATCACAGAACTGTTAGGGTTGGAAGGGACATCTGGAGATCATCTAGTCCGGCCCCTGTGAAGGCAGGGTCACAGGAATGTGTCCAGGTGGGTTTTGAATGTCTCCAGAGATGAAGATTCCATGACGACCCTGGGCAGCCTTTTCCGGTGCTCTGCCACCCTCAATGTAAAGTTCTTCCTCATGTTGACGTGGAACTTCTTGTGTTTTAGTTCATTGCTACTGCTCCTGTCACTGGGCACCCCTTAAGTCTGACAGCAGCTGGTCGCCCCAGACTGGAGGAGACTGAGGGGAGACCTCATTTCAGTCTTCAACATCCTCATGAGGGGAAGTGGAGGGGCGAGTAGCCCTTTTTTCTCTGGTGACCAGTGACAGGATCCAAGGGAGTGCCTAGAAACTGCGTCAGGGGATGTTTAGGTTACGTAACAGGAAAAGGTTTTTCACCCAGAGGTTGGTTGGACACTGGAAAAGGCTTCCCAGGACAGTGGTCCCAGCACCAAGCCTGACAGAGCTCAAGAAGCGCTTAGACAATGATTTAAGGCACATGGTGTGACTTTGGGATGCCCTGTGCGGGGCCAGGAGTTGGACTCTTGATCCTTGGGTCCCTTCCAACTCAGCAAATTCTATGATACTCTTGGCACCTGCCTTTGACATACTTATAGGCATTAATTAGATTCCCTGTTTTCTCTTGCCTGAACAGGCCCAGCTCCACAGTGCCTTCTCATACGGGAGATGCTCCCGACCCATCATCTTTGTGGCCTCCGCTGGACCCTTTCAAGTAGCTCCCTGTCCTTCTTTCACTGAAGAGCCCAGACCTGCACACAGCAAACGAAAGCGAGCACGCAGGCAAGGACGGACCCCGTCTTGCGGCGGGAAGGGCAGGCACGGGCACAGGCCCCTCCCGCGATGCCCGCGCTGAGGGGCGGGGGCGGCGCATGCGCGGCGGGAGGGGCCGGGGGCCGCCACCTCCTCCCT
>WAAG01061234.1:78816-90118 GCA_013390105.1 Tichodroma muraria
GGGGAGCGTCGGGGGCCCGGGGCAGACGGGAGTGGACGCAGCGCTGGGGCTACAATGGGCTCCGTCTCGGGGGGAGCGGAGACGGGGGCGGCGCTCGGACCCCACGGGCCATTGCGTGGCTTGGGATCACACGGGCTTTGTTCGAGCGTACGAAAAACTTGTGTTATTTTTCTAGTGCTCTTAAAGATAATAACCACTTCCTGCGACTGCAGAGAGAAGGCCAAATGCCTTTGGTAGGTGGTAGCACACAATGAACCGGTAGGGTTTGATTCTGCTTCAAACGTGCCTGTGCAGACCACAATAACAAAAAGTTGAGGAAAACGCCTCCTGTCCTGAGTGGATCGTGCGTACAGCGAACATTTTGGGGTTAATCTCCGGGGTGGTTATTGTGCAAAGATTTTTGGGCTTTGTTTTTGGCGTTGTTTTTTTCATGTATTTCCTAAGGTCGGACTCCTCTTTCCTTGAGAGAAAATATTTTTGGGACGGTTTATATTCTTCTGGTTTACAGTTTGTAGCAAGATGGCTTAATACCAAAATGTGCAGCGTGTTTGAGATGTGATAAAGAGGTTCTTATCACCTGATTTCGGGATGCTTTTTTCTGAGCAACTCGTATGTGTATGAGCAATGAGAATCGGTAAAACTCTAATTTGTCTAATATTCACTTATATGCTACATGCTAACAAAATACTTAGAGGTTTATTTTACTTCCTCTTTGTTGCATCTCCACTAAGAGATCAGGCTTTCATAGTTTCAGTGAGCTGATGGTATAGCTCTTCAGGTATGTGGGATATGAATTCATTCCAAATATAATTACTGTGCCATGTTACCATTTTTACACATAAAGCATAGGGTATTGTTATATTTAGTCACATCTAGGTTTAAAACCAGATGTTAACAACAGGCGCAGTTTAGTTGAGAAGCTGAGGGAAATGTTGCCTGCTTTGCTCAACAACTCTGTGTCAGTGCGAATATAAATATGCTAGGGAAGTGGGAGAAGGAAACTCGAATAAAAAGGGAAATGCTAATTTAGTGGTGGTGTAGTTTGGGTTGTATGTGTGGAAATGACACCAAATCACCTGACAGTTTTCTGAAGTGTTCAGAGTTGAAAATTTGGAATTTGGCCCAGCAGAATGGTTAATAGGCAAATGCATGTGAGAAACTGCTTGATAATGCACTTTCTGCAGTTTATTATGTGGATGTTGAACATAGGAAAGTCCATCTTATTTGAATACTATTTTTGCTGCATTAATAAGAAAGGTTTGTTTTTATTTTTTTCCTTTAGTATCACTCTGTACTACTGAATCTTTTTCTTCTGTGTTAGGGGTGTTGGCACAGCACTGAGGCAATTGTAATTGTATCTGGTGTCATGATTGAGCTAATAGTGCAAGCAGTTGACTGAAAGAGCTGGACTTGCCTGTCTTTATGAGAAGATGCCTCTTGTTATGACAGTTTATATTAAATCTTATGCTGGATTTTGAGGTACACTGAAGGCTTTATGTAGCTGTTTTCCTTGGTTGTTTCTCTGCAATATTCTCGGTGGGCCAGATGTTTCAGATGTTTAGGGCAAGTGTGTTAACAGAACATCAGCTTGCTGAATACTGTGAACTGGATCTGATTTTTAAACAGCACTTTCTAGTTCCCTTTTAAATATTTCCCCTCTCCTTGATTTAGTGATATTTGAGTGTACACTGAATAATCAGCATGTGTAGAAGCATTCTCCTTGATAGTTTCATCTCTTTTGTACAGTGGTTTCCACAATCCCAAAATTATTAGACCAAGCTTTTATATACGGAGGCGAGTAAGCCAGTAGAGGGTTTGAATTCCTGCTTATATGTCTTCCTGCTTTTTTTCTGAATGTGGAATTACATGAAAATTAACTGTCTTTTGTACTAAAGAGAAACCTAAGTTCTCTTGAGTGTTATATTCTGTGTTAAGAATTTCCTGTAAAATGAGCATTAATACATTGTGTCTTTTTAAAAAGTTTTACAGAAACTCTACAGAGGGAACAATAGTAGACATGTATATAGAATAGTAGTCATGATATATAGAAGATATATAGACATTTATAGAAGTATAAACACTTCTCATTGTGTGTATCAAAAGTGTAGGTCTGTAAGAGAGTTATCAGTCTTCTTTCTCTTTAAGTAATTTAGGTGAAAATGCTTGCCTCATTTAATTGGGATTTCCCCACCCATAACATAACTGTTGTCTTGCTTATTCCACATAAGCCAGTGCCCAGGCCTTTTTCTTGGGAATGAGGCAAGAAATCTTTCCTTTAAGAGCTCCTGTAGCAAATAATACCAATTGTCTAATGTTGCTACTAATGAAGTTGGATGCACTTCACAGTCATACAGTGGAAAAGCATTTTAAATTACATCGAAACATGTAATGGATTTGGTTCTAGCTGCTTCAGTGTCATTTCAAACAAGTTGTATAGCATTTATACAATAGCTTGCATGCTGAAACTTTACAGCAAGATTTAGTTTGGATCTCACTCAGAGAGTCTGCTGTGGCTTTTAGAATAATAGGCAAGAGCTGATATGTGAAATGTTTAGCTTGCAAATAAAGACCACTTATCTCTAAAGATTATATTTCATTATTGCTTAACAGATACTTTTTCTAAACATGGTTATTTAAGAGCAGTTGTAGGTATGTAGAAGAAATGCATCTGAGAAGGTTATGACAACCATCTTAGGAGTTAAGAAGGAAATGCAAAACTCCATAGCAAAAGCATCTCAGTAATAATCCACATTTGACTTTTTTGCCAGTTCTCTGTGTGTGCATCTATTTGCACTAAACTTGGGTGATGACGTGTTCCGCTGTCCTCTGAAGGCTATGCTAAAAGCACATCTACAGACCTTCTAGACAGACTTATTTTTTGACAACAAATATTTGAGTACCTTAGACTAAGTAATCTGGTGTACGTTTTGTAATTGTGATTATTTTTAATTTAATTTTTCATACAACTCCAGGATAAGTTATCTCTTGCTTTGTTGAGGTATTGGCAAAAGTCTCAGTTGCAGGTAATAGGTCTGGTTATCTGTCTTTCCATATAATGCTTCCAGTATGTAAATCCTAGTGGAAGTAAGTGGAATCGTGTCAGACCTATATGTTCATAACTTCGCTCTTAGATTTCATCCATGTTTTTTAAGAAGAATTTTGGGTGATGGATTGAACTAGTCATACAGTCATTTTGCATGGCTGATAGGGAAGTTTCATGTAGAATTAGATCATAAATCTCTTCGAAGAGGAAGTGAGTTTTTAAAAGCTGCATTAAATTCTATAACTCTTCACGTGTGTGTATTGATTAAATATAAAGGTAGACTTGCTGGAAATGACTTTGTGTAGTTGATCTAAAAATAAGGAGTCTGGCTTGACTCATATTTTTCAAGTATCTTCTTTTTGTCTCCTCTGATATATATTGCTTAAATTTTAGTTCTGACATGGCACAGTGATGATTTAATCATGTAGTCTGAAGAAGTTGCAGAACTCACATTACTACAGTATTTTTAAAATAAGCAAGTATCTACTGTAACAGTACTGTTAAGACAAAGTAGCTTTAGATTTTGCATTGCTCACAAAACCAAGTTTGTTCAAGATTACAAAAAAATACTCCTACCATATAACTGTCTATGTATTATATTTTTCCTAAAGATGTGGCGTTGGGTAGACTATAAGACTCAGTGAATATGGTAGAATTGTGTAGAGGAATTAAAGGACTGGTTTATTTTGTCTGTATTTGAGATCTAAGTGTTTTAGTCTGATTAGATATCTATCCACATATGTTAGATTTTAATTAGACTTACCACTTTCCTTTAGCATGAAAGATAAGACATTTCTTGGACTTTAATATTTTTTCTCCTCTAAAAAGTACTTATTTTAGATTGTAGGTGGTGTTTTGGGGTTTATTTATGTCCATTCACATACTAAGAGGTGGATAATACATCAGTTATGGTAGATTAGGAATGTGTGGAGATCATTAAGTGTGGGTGTTCAGGCAGGGACAGGTGTTTTTTCCTGAGAGGATTTTGTCGATACCGAGTGTTTTGCTCTTTAAACAATTTATAATTGTTTAAAGACAAGTCTTAAATGTTTCACAAGTGAGCTGATGAATTTAATTTTAATCTGAGTCTGAAATCTTTATTTTGTGAAGACCCCCACATGTACTGTTGTGTGGGTTAGAGATGTTTAATGTCAATTACTATTTTAGAATGTTATGTGGCTTAACACAATTGAAAGAGCAACTGAGGCTGGGGTGTAAGAGTGAGATGTAGTTCGGATAGAGAAGTTTGTTTTCTGTGCTACTTTGTTACATAGTCTACTAATTATAGAATCAGACATAGCAGTGTTAACAGAATTAGTGGTTTTACACATCATGCTGAGTAATAATGTAAAAGAAACTGCTGCCTTTGTGATTGAAATTGTATTTTGAATTTTTAGCAAGGAAATACGTGGGCAAGCATTTATAATGTATGGAGCTCTACAATTTTAATATATTGTTTTGTAAAAATCTCTGTGGTGCTTTTTTTCTTTTAGAGTCCTAGTTTGGCAGTGGCATTTAAGATTTAAAGCTTAAATCAGCACACATTTTTCCCAATAAATATTGTTCTTGTATTGCTTGGACTTCTTTTTTTTTCCCAGTCCTAATTGTAAGAGCTATATATTTAAAGATATGTAGGAGAGCCTTTTATGTTATCAAGAGTTTTTCTTTTCAGCTTTCTATGTGGAGTGAGCATTTCTTGTGTCCTCCTAGGCATGGATGAAGTGTCCTGGCTGGAGATCAGAGGCATGATGCATGTGAACATTGGTCCAGAATCCAGTGGGGTTGGAGTAGGGATTGCCCCAGCTGGAGCAGTAGCTGCAGTAACATCAGGGCCCAATTCAGGTGGAGACACTCCTCACACATCCCTGCAGCTGTGGTTTCAGGTGCTTCCAGTATCCAGGTACCCCTCAGTGGATGTTCTCCAAGCCACAGTTGGAATTTCTTCCAGCAGCAGGCTGGAGGGCAGCTGTGTGTCTGGCAAACACTGCTGGCCCACAGGAGATGGCATTCATATAGGTCATACAGTAGGTTATTGATTTGTTTTTCATTGGAACAGTTGCCATGTTTTTGTGTCAAATCCACATCTTTAAGAACAATATGTTTGAATTGGGCTGATTTTTCAAGGGCGTAATAATACAACCTAAAACTTGCCATAAATTTTGTTAAAGCAGTTATACATGAAACTGCATAAAATCATTTTGAAATGTTCAGTTGTAACTATTTGTTTAACTTGCATAAGCATATATCTCTCTGAGTGCCTGTTTTTTATCAGAATATGGTAAAATAATTAATTTTGAATTTATACAAAGCAATTGATTCAGTTTGTAAAGGCACTCACTCCTGGTAGGCTTTATGGGAAGTAATATGCATTTAGTACTGAGTCTTAGTTGTTACACTTAGAGATAAGAATGTTTTATTCAGGTGAAATAGAAGTAGAATTAAGTGTAGATTAAAATGTAACTCTCCTTTTGCATATGGTAACATAGAAAAAAAAAAATCCAGTTTTAAGCCTTTTGTTCTCAAATGTTTGATACAGCTTCCCAAGTTTCTTTTAAAAACTTTTGTTTGGATTTGAAGGTAGGAATTATTTTCTCCCCCAGGATTGCATAGTGTGCCACAGTTTAGGTCCACAAGGAGCTTTTTGCAAATTCCTAAGCCCAAGGACGTATGGACTGTACCCAAAAAATATAGTAATTATAGGAGCAAATGTAAATAAAATTTGCTGAACTTACAAGTAGGAATGCCTGTTGTGTCTTCATCTTTTTCTTCACCTGTTTTCTCATTCTTTAATTTCTTTTGGCATTTTGTTTCTGGCTTTCCTTTTTACTATTTTCTTCCTCTTATACTGACCTACATAGCAAAATAGAAAACCTTTTACCTGACATCTTGCTTCATGCTGTAACACATTCTCTTTATTACTAGTACAGAAGACATAAAGCAGTTTTGTAAATCTAAAATTCTACTATTCTACTATATTATTTGTCCATTTGGATACACTTCCTGAGAATTAAAATGATGAGTTTTTCCTTGCTAGTAGAAGTTGCACACGTAATGGTGCTAGTTTTTACTAGCATTTCTCAAGGCTGATGTGTTGTGTAGGTAAAATTATTCACAGGTAAGTAAATGCTGATTAACAGTTGCATCTCCCTTCTGCCACCTGCTTTCCATCCCCAGTGGTCAGAGCCGTGCCTTTATCAGCAGCTTTGTTTAGTTCAGTTAGGTCAATCCAAATACTTCTGGATTCCTCTCGCAGGTAAATGTCATGAACCATGAACCTCATATGTATTTTCTGGTAACTTGAATGGGGGATGCAGAGGAGCTGCTCTTAGTTTTTGAAGTGTTTCAGTGGTTCTGTGCATTATGATTTGGTGAGGGGGAAGCTGCTCTTTGCTGTCCATTATCCATGTGGGAATAGCAGTTTTCAGCTTACTGCAATCATCATCTTTCTGTTGTGCCATTTTTTGATTCATTTGCTCTCATTCTTCCATAGCAATATACACCAGCAGAAATCAAGGTCAAATCAGGGGACTTCTCCAATTCTTTGATTTGAATTCTGTGTACCAGTGTTCTTTGGGATTTAGTTAAGATGGAGGTTATTGTTTTGTTGGAGATGGTTTGGGTTTTTGGGGGTTTTGGGTTTTTTGGGGGGGTTGTTTGTTGTTGTTTTGGGGATTTTGTTTTTTTAAGAACAGAAAACTGTAGAGTTAGATGTACGAAAGAAATGGGTTTTGTAAAATATATTTATGCAAACAGTGGAAGGAGTTTAGCTGGGGTTATATTCTGTCTACTACTCAGGCTGTGTAGGTTAATATATTAGAAATAGAGTTATTTTATGCATTCAAAGAAAAAATGGGAAGAAAACCAAAAGAAGCAAATATAGTAGATAAATATCTTGTAATGTCTGATGTTCAAAGAATCACTGAATGGTTTGGGTTGGAAGAGACCTTAAAGATCATCCAGTTCCAACCCCTCACTCTGCCATGGGCAGGGGCACCTTCCCCTAGGTCAGGTTGCGCAAAGCCCCATCCAGCCTGGCCTTGAACACTTCCAAGGATAGGGCAGCCACAGCTTCTCTGGGCAGCTGATGCCAGTGCCTTGCCATCCTCACGGTAAAGAATTTGTTCCAAATATCTGCTAGAAACCTGCCCTCTGTCGGTTTAAAGCCATTTACCCTTGCCCTATCCCTCCATGCCTTGGTCCAGCTTTCCTGTAACCCCCCTGGGTACTGGAGGGTGCACTAAGGTCTTCTCCGAGCCTTCTCTTCCCCAGGCTGAACAACCCCAGCTCTCCACCAAAACCCTAAGAACTTCTCCCCAGCATTGCACTCCATCCAGTTTTCCAGGGACAGTCTTCTGTCAAGTAAGTCCCGTGAGCCTGAGACCTTAACTGGTGATTTCAAGTGAATACAAAATGTGGTTGTATCCACTTTCATACTGGTAGATACTTGATACTTTTTGACTAACATCGGGTGATACATAGAAGCCGGTTGAAAGGGTTGTTGTTGCGCGCCGTAAGACAATCATCAGCTTGCCTGGAGTTGCTAATGGATTGTGAAGAATCTTCAAATTAATTAAAGTGCTAAAGAATCTCAGTAAGCGAATAAGAAGTTGGTAAATATACGTCATTAATTACAAGAAATTAATTCCTGGGAAGTCCAGTGAAACATTATCTTGGACTTCTGAAAGCCATCTAATATATCTTCAAAAGAACTGAACATAAGGCAAGACAGTGTCTTTAGTAAAGATAATTATTTGCCAAGTAGGATATTTAATTTTTAGTGTGGTTAAAGCCTGAGGAATTGCTTATCAGTGTCCCTAATAAGGGGTTATTGAAGGATGAACTGTGGGAATTATCATTGAAGTGTCAGTAGTTGGAAGGCAGATGATGCCATTAATAAGATGCTTTAACTTTTGGTCAGCCCTGAAGTGATCAAGTAGTTGGATTAGATGATTCTTTCCAGCTGAAATATTCTATTATATGTTAATGCAGCAGTAGCATTGGAGGCCTTTGATAACCCAGGGAAAGATCAAGTGGGTTATCCATGGAGATCCATGTAGTATTAAGGCTTACTGTACCCTAATTTGGAAATTATCAAGCCTAATGGAAGAACTCCAGGTAGCACACACATTTAAGAGAAGAGCAGGAAATTCAAGCACACCATGTGGAATTGGATTCAACACTTGGTTGAAATGAAAAATTCCTTTTGCTAAGTGTATGCTTGACACATTGGTGTCCAAATTGACCAACCACTGGCTCAGAACTAACATCATTGTCATTGAACATTTCAGCATAAGAGGCACAGAAACATGCAAATTGTTAATATTCTCAGTCTGTTGTGTTCTTCCATATCTGCTTCAGCTGCTTCAGCAATAAAAATTGAAGTCGTGGACAACAGTTACTAATGGCCAACACTTCAGAGACTTGAACTACTTTGCAGGCAGAGCGGGAGGCTCTGAACAATAATTTGCAGCATAGAAGAGGCAGAGGCTAGAGGAGCATGCTTTACGTGAGAGGTGATAGCCAAAAATCTTTGGATACTCAGCTGGATAGTAGTGCATGCACAACTCCTTAATACAAGATGTCAAAGCCAGCACCGTTAATTTGAGTCAGGACACCACCATTGTCACCTTCCATATTAAAACAGTAGTGGCCATCCAGTCACTGACAAGGTTAAGTGCAAACTCCTTAATCTGGAGATAACCATCCCTGATTCTCATTAATCTTTCTTTTGAAAGAAAGATTAATCTTAATCTTTTGAATCATTTAGTAGTGAAAAGAGTTAAAAAGGATAACGAACTAAGTATGAAAACTATTTCAGTTGAGGTTTTGACCGGTTTTACTTTCCTTCAACATCAAAAAAGCATTTCAGTCTCTGGAAGCAGAGCATTTGAGGAAGACTGCTGTGTGCTGTGGCATCATCCTTTTGTTCACTTCCCCATGGGGCTGCAGATAGGTTAGCAATCTGTTTGTCATTAATTCACATCATTTCAGAAATGAAGAATTGTCTAGGATAGAAAGGCTTAGTGATCATCAATCATTATGTAATATTTGAGTTAAAGAGAAGAAATTTTTTGTGAAGTCAGGATATATTTTCTAGGATGTCGGACTAATTTGCAGATGTTCTTCCCTTGTGCTGAAGCAAACAGTGCAGCAGTGTGATAGTGCCCAGGCTACTTGTCCTGTCTTTTCCTAGTTCAGCTCCATCTACTTCCCCTCCCTCATGGCAAAGGTAGTTAAGCACTTCATTAGTTTAATCTAAATATTTTGGGTTGTGAATTTTAACATGACCTGAGTGTCTTTGCTTCTTGCTTTTGAAGAAGCAAGAGTTGATAAGCAAGGCTGACGGAGAAAAGCTTTGGCCGTTGCAGCCTGTTCCAAAAGTCCAAAGGGTAGTGGTGCTGTAAACAAAAGAACATAAATTGTGTCTTTACACAAAGTTTCAGTTGAGCTGCAGTTGCTGCAACTCATTTGTGTTAGAATTGACAAACATCTCAAAGTTTTGTGAGTAGCTGCTGTTACAAAGAAAAACCCTTCCTTGGAGGGGAAGAGGAGACAACAAAGGGAAGAGTCTTACTGAGTTCAAGAGCTTTTTGGCACTTCTGTGGTCTGGAGGAGAAGCTGTTTGTTTCAATTTTTGCAGGCATCCATCCTGACTTCCGTGGGGGTCTGTTAGAACTAGCATAGCCATGAGAAAATGTATAGATGCTGTTAAACTAGCAAAATGTGCAATTGCTTAACAGGATGAAATGGACAATTCCTAGGAAAAATTCTGCCTTAGTTTCAATAAGATTATTTTGTTTGTTGTTCAAATAAGATAGAGTAATACGTTTGTGCAATAGAAATTGGGAAATAATTTTCCCATATGAGACCTCACAGTCATGTAGCCATTCCTTGAAACAATGAACATAATCTCTTCACTCAAATTGAGAACAGCATAATCTGTTTCCTGACCTTACAGTGGGAATTGCATTTCTTCAATCATTAGTTCTTCCTTTTATAGATTTTACTTAAAACTGTCCCTAGAAATCTAAATATGCTTGCAGTCTTTTTTTTAATTTCCTATCTTTGTTTGCAACTTTTACTTCAGCTTAAAAGTGTAGTTGTGAAATATAACTATTTTACAGGGATTTCAAAATAATTTTTATAAACAGATTTTTTAAGACTTTTTCAATTGTTAGTCACCTATACAACACATAAATACTTTAATTGCTAGTTTTTCATTGTAATAGCTCAAGTTTTGTCTTAGCTGATTGATGGGGTTCTCCCAGTAAAGTTAACATCCCTCTGAAGCTGTCCTGAAGATAATTTATTTCTGTTTCTGCAAGCAACAAGTTCTCTAGCAACTTTTTTAAAGTATTATCTTTCTGTGCTTGGGTTTGCTCTGGTTTAATTTTGAGTTTGCTGTTGTCATCAATTAGTTCCAGTAACATTTATCTCTGCCAAACTAGAAACCCAGATTATGGTTGTTGAATGTATGATTTAAGTAGCTTCTCAAACTTGCAAATAACTTAAACTTTTTAAGCCTCACAAACTAGGAAAAGAAATCTTAGACTGGCAGGATTTTCCATTGTGCCTAGAGGAGAGCTGAGGGGGAGAGCATTTGATTCCTATTTTAGAAAATCTGTTCCCTTTTAAAACATCTTGTTCAATAAGCTTCTAGTGAGATTTTTCTGTCATAGTAATGCTGTATGAGATGGGGCAAATACTGTGAGTTTTTCGAGTAAATTGTAAGGTTTGGCTTTTTTTTTCCCTGTTAAAAAAAATTAAATGGCTTGCAACTTGCTTAATGAGTTTTCACCTTATTGTCTGCTTGTGACTCTCAGTTCTGATAGCAGACATACCTGGAAAGAGGAAATTCCCCTCTCTTTGATTTGAATAGCTGAAAAAGGAGTATTTTGTGATGTATTGCAATGTGGTTTCATGTAATTGGACTGAAAGAAAAGCATTGAGAAATTTTTGGTGATGTGCTTTAAAGCACTTTCCTAGGCAGAGAGATGAACATTAAAGCATTGAATTTTGTGGGTACTTGGTTTGTATTTTTAGTATTTTCCAGCATGTAGTGCATGGTATAGGCAACTTAATATGAACTGTCATCAGGGCAGGGAAGAGGAGAGTAATTGCAGTCACCTGACAGTGCAAGCAAGTTTGTTCTGTGTGGCTTCTATTCTTTAGAGTCTCTTTTTCTTAATCACTCCTTCCAATCACATTTGTTGTTTCTGTGTGTCTGCACAGTTTCTGGCCTTTTCACCAGCATTTCAA
>WAAG01061238.1:0-19555 GCA_013390105.1 Tichodroma muraria
CTTTACAGCAACCAACTGCTCTTGCTTCTTTGAAGACCCAAACCCATAAAAAAAATCAACAAAAACCTTCATATTTTCCCCAAATGAGAGAAGGCTCAAATGACTGACACCAAACATGTTAGCAAGCATCAGTTCTACAGCAAAACTTTCCTACCTTCTCTCTGCAAACTTCTCACAGGCAGCTCCACACAACTCCAACTTTCTTCCTCCAACTAACTCAACCAGCTAACCTACTCTTTTACAGAGCACCCATACTTATTAGACATAGCTGTGATCTATTAAGGACAAGGCTGCTTCCACTCTTTGATGATTAGGACAGCTGTAACTCATATGGGGGGAGATTGCAGCACTATCTTAATCCATTCTCCCAAACAGAGTTAAGCAAACAATCCCTGTATCTCAGGTTCAGCTGAGTCTTGTAGTTTCTTTAATTTGAAAGGAGCTACTGGAGAATCAGTGCCAGTATAAAAACCAAAGTTAATACCAGAAGCAGTAGCAGAGAAGGGAGTATGAGATACAGCTGTTGAGGAGGATTTTGTATTGATTGTGGCTCTCATCATTCCTTGTCCTAGCACCCTAGCTCTGTAAATTCCACAAAAGACAGGGTTGAGACCACTAGCCCATTCTGACTTTGCCTTCTTGTGCCCAATCTCCATTTTTTCTGACCCATCCACATCAGCATGATGGAAGAAATATTTGCAAAAATTCTACTGTGATCTTTAAAATGCTAACTAGATCTAGGTAATTTGTAACCTTTTGGTTATCTGGTGTTAGGGTCCAGTGTCTGAGGCATAGGCCTGTAAGTGTTTGAAGTTATCTCTATTTTCATCTTGTGTAGTATGATCAGAAGCTCTCTTCAACTGTGAAAATCATTTTTTGTCATCCTTTGAAAACAAAAAAATATTCTTTTTTTATTTCCAGTTGCTCTTTGCCACAATTGTCTCATTGTTATGAAATGGGATTGCTAAATTGCTGTGAAATAAAATCCAGGTTTGAAAGTACAATCCACTTGCATTCCATTCCTCCCAAAGAACTTATGAGGATTCTCCACACTTCTACCAGTGGAGGTAGGACAGACACAGAGCTAACAACATAGGGTCAAGGCTTGTAAAAATCATAAAGAGCTCTCAGAGAGGGAGCCCTTACAGACTTTAATGTTTGCTTAGATTCTACCCAGAGATAAAACAGTATATACCTTCCTATTTAAAATGTTATTTCAGCGTTTGCACATATTGCTTGTTTCAGAGACGGTTCCCACATGGCTATTTAAGTAATAGAATAAAATTAAAGATTCAGACTGTGAGTTAAAAAAATGGCTTACAATCACAAATATTTACTAAAGACTCATCAAGGAATTAGAAAATAAAACATTATCAGTGTTTTTAATCTTGCTACCTTGAGCAATACACATTTTAATTGGCACCTCCCAGCAGCAATATATATCATCACGAGTATCTTAAATATGTGATAAATGTGTGATAAATATGCACACTTTTTATGTTAAACACATATTTAAGTGTTACTACCACAGGCAAACTTACATACTTATGCATGCTCTATAATATTAATTCTAGAAGTGATAGGGTCTCGAAAGATGTTTTCACATGGAGATCTAAAATTATTCAGAATTATTACAGACATTTTTCAGCAATTTTAATTGTTGGTTTTTTTTACTCTTGATTGTACAGTAGAAATTGTGTCTTCTAAACAAACTTACCTTCAACTGCAAATATAATGAAGATGTAGGTTCTGAACTACCATGGCACATTTCTGTGGCAATTTGTATCACAGTGCAAACATCATGTCATTTAACACATTTTCTGACAGTAATTGACAAACAGTCTAAATTAGAAAACTGTTCAAACAACAAATCCCAAGACAGATTTCATTCCCTTGCAAATTAGGGAAGTGGAGGCTACAAAGTGTTATGTAGGGAACATATTTAAGCAAAAATATGGTAAATGTTGCATTTCAGCAGATTATTAAACAAATTACTAGCTGTATCTAAAACATAGTGATGAGGCCAGACAGAGGAACACAAAGCAATGGAAAGAAGAAAATGCTATGAACATTTTCCCTAACCTGTATGTCATTAAATATTCTGGGGAAAAGAAACCATATAAATTAGTTTGTTTTTTTTCCTGGTGATTTGTTGAACAGAACTGTTTAGTTTTCACAACACTCTTCAGCAGGGTGTCCCTCTAAAGCAATGGGATTCACTCACAGCAGGTGGCTGGGTCTTCATTGCTGCCATCAGAGCAATCCGGGTGAGAGTCACAGGCTGATCCAGGCTGCCCATCCCTGCACGTGGGTTCTTCCAAGCAGCAGAAACCTGGTGGCTCTGATGGTGCAGCATCCAAGAGCTGGATGCTATTCAGGCAGATGAAACCTGCCCTGCTCCCGAGTGTTCTTATAAAGGTAAGCTGTAAAGTGTTACACTTAGAATGTTTGCATTAACAGACAACAGAGTGAAACTGATTTTCATTTACACAAAACAGTTCTAGGTGTAAAAAGTGCTGCATAATTTCCATTGCAAAACTCTGATAAATTTCAAATCAGAATCTGAAATTTTGTATGACTATCTCAGGTTGAAATTACTGAAAATTTAAACTGAAGTTTAATGAATTCCAAGAATGAATTTAAAAATAAAGAGTCTACTTTACAGAAAACCTCATAATCTCATAAAACTTTAGCTAAAAATTAGGAATGTCCCCATGCTTTAAGATGTCCTGAAATTTAATATCCTAAAGACTCCATCTTCCTTTCTGAAGTGTCTTCAAAACCTCATTTTGCAGATCCCCAAAAGAAAATTTCCAGTTACAGGTGCATAAAATGGGTTGGGGTCTGTCCTCAGACACCAACTGGCGCATCAGAGCTTAAGAACTGATAACTGTTTCATCAAGTAAAAAAAAATGGATGCACCCAGTCTCTGCTGTGGGGTTGGTCCCTGCCTGCTTGTAATCCTGGAACTGTTCTGAGCACTGGATGGGAGGTGGCCAATTTGCTTAGGTCAAAACCTTTCTAGGAACCATGCCGATGTTTTAGTTATTTGGACAATCACACGCCAATCCTGCATCTGTGCCTTCACCCTGCTTATTTATTGCTATTGACATAGACACAGAGATTCAAGGAGCATTTCTCTCTCTGACAGAGTTCCCCTGCTCTGAGCAGATTTAGCACAAGCTGATTCATAGCAATGAAATTCCAGAACATCTGCTGCTCCTGGCCACAGTGGAGCCCAGCTCTACTGGCTCTCAAAGCAATGAAATCACCCTGTTTGTGCTTTCCGGGTTCCTTTTACCTGAGTTAAAGCAGCAAGCAGGAGGAAGAAAGCTTGGATTCATCAAAAAGATTAGGATGGCAATAAAAGAAAGCACTGAGAAAAAAGAGCACGATTTGGAGAAATAAATAAAAATGGATTTGCGGGTTTTGACAGGCTGGGACATGACCAAAGTGTGAGTCTCAGGAAGCAGTTATGTGCAAGGGTCAGAAAACACTGTGTAAGAGTATCTGACAAAACAGAAGGAAACTAGAACAAATCTGATTTGGGGCATAAACAGAAGAGTCTAGCACATTCCCCAAAGCCTGGGAATTAGGTTTGAGTGAAATCTCAAGAGGCATTATTCTTTCTACATGAGTCATATAGGTCATTGTCTTCCACTAGAGAAAATTGCTTCAAAATGACAAAAGTTTTCTAATACTTTCTGTTCTCTCTCTACCAGTTCAAAAAACAGAATACTGAGCTGAAAATATGAAATTAGCACACATTTAAAGACAGTATGTTTCCTTCCCTAAGTGCAAGGGATTCTTGCAGTCTTTATACAAGAATACATAGTTTTGGCTTCCTACTTATATGCATACAACCTAAACAGACATTTGTTTATTTATTTTTAGATACTATGGATAACTTAATTACACATCTGCTTGTTTATTCAAAATTGTCCTTGTGGGAAAAGGAGAGACAGGCAACAACCCACACTTAGAACCTACTAGCTTACTGAATTGCATTCATTCTAACATCTGTGAAAGCATCAATTCTTGCAGGGGACTTAGTTTTTGTCCTTTCATAGAGATTATATTTTCAGCTGATTGCTGAAACAATAAAATATGTTGGTTATTTACAGAACCACAAAAAAAAAACAAAAAACAACAAAAAAAAAAACCAGTAAATGAAAAGTTACTTAAAATGGAAACTTGTAAATTAATAGAAAAACTAAGTAGTTTCAATTTAGCATTTATCTCTGTGCCTGAAATTTCAAGAAGGTATCTTCCCAGTTAGTGGTTTACATCATGTCACTGAAGTTCCACAAAGATCCTTTACATTTCACTTAATAGTATATATACGTTTTCTATGAGTTGGTAATTCCTGAGCTGGACTCAGATGACTAATTAGAATCAGATGAGATTTGTATTCATTTTCTTGCATATTATTTAAGTCCAGCAGCTTCTGTATGTCATGTTTGTGTAAATATTTTCTTGAGCTACAACCAGAGATTTACTTATATTGAAGCAATGAAAAAATAGCAAGATATTCAATATACACACAATTTTTACGAATTCTTATGCTTCCTAGAAAATCTACAAACAATGAAGTAAAGCATCATCAAAAATTGAGCGCATGTCTTTTTCATTCATACCTTCATATTTTCTAGCTCTATTGGTAGTTGTATATTCACTTTGACCCATTCCTTCTTGGTCATGATTTTGGTTTCCCACAAGACACGCTCCTCCTGTAAAATGTAGAAAACAATGCTATAAAGATAATTTTTGTTCCTCCAGAAGTTATCAAGGCTATTTTTAGTCCTCCATCTTTTTATCTCCCAGCCAAACAACCACTATATACAAAGTTGCTCTATGTGAAAAAATAGACCTCATATTCATTTGCAATCTTTGCACTGAGGTCTACTGGAGAGAGGGGAAACAACACGTTTAAAGTGACTAAACAGACTTATAATATAATTATAAGGAGTTGAGTTAGTAGAATTAAAGTTAATTGATATGCAAATTAAGCCATGTTATTGCTGAATTTAACAATATGTTTCCTGGTGTTCTCTAAATAAGTTTCCTTTTCATAAATAACTGCTTATATTATGTTGTATAATTAATTAGATTTAGTTCTCTTAGAACTGAATTTTGGGTCTGCCAGAATTACCCAACCAATTGCGCTAAACCTTTTTTTTTAAATCTCTAAAGCAAGAACAGTACAACCTAACAACTTCTACTCATACTCTGAGTTACCTTAATCCTCCCATTTTCATTCCACCTCCTAAGGATAACAGGAGGAGTACTACATATGGTAAACCTCCCTTTATGCAAGCACTCCAAGCCCTTTTGATTCAGTAATCTGGTAAAAGTATCTCACATTCTGCTTCTGGTCATGATCCTGCTTGGAACACATTGATGCATAAAGGAAAGAAGGCAGAAATTTGAACTTTATATACCCACACAAAATCTTTTCAAAAAGCAGTTGCACAATAGAGTAAAACCAAAGAGGCAGAAAAAAACCGCAGGAAAATTTAATATAGGCTATACATACAAACAGACTTACTATTAAAAATATCAATATTGAGACTATTTTTAGAAATCTGTGAAGCATTGGTCATACATTTTCCACAAAGGATATTAGAGAATTAGTGGCAGCTCAGAAAAAAATGCAAAGCAGGATAAGAGAAATGGAGAGTCTCTTGTATGAGGAGAAATTGAAAGTATAAAAAGAATTTATCTTACAGGAGATTAATGAAAGGGGTTATGATAGGCATGTGAAATGTTATCAATACTATAGACAAGGACAGTTATCTTTTTTCCTGTTTTATAATATAAAAGAGAGAAGAAATGTGCTGTCTACTGCTTGATAGGCTGTGAGCCAGCAGAACAACATTGATATGATTTGTGATGTGCAGACAATTAGTGCTCTTTTCCTACCAAGGCCATTCTGATATATTAGCAAAGCTGGAAGATTAAATCTCCATTGAACATGTGTTCAAAGATCAGTTTTGGAAAACTGCAAGACAGGGCCAAGGCAATACACTAATTTCCAATACTCAATGACAGAAGAGATCAAATTGGATAAAGCACATGGCATACTTGATTTCAGAAATAAAAGTCAGCTATGAGTTTCTACATCAATATAGGATGTATTAGTCCACTTGTTTACATGACATATTCAGCAAAGGTTTTTCAATATTGAGGATACTTCATTCTGTGTAAAGCTTGCTTCATTTTACTAAAGAATTCAGCTTCCAAAGGAAATCTATTGACCTATATTAGACACATATAAGACCCAGAAAAGCATGATGCACTAGGAGCCATACTGTATATCAGGTTAAAACCATATCCTGTGGTTAAATTTCTGCTTTTATTTAACATGTTCGCCCCCATCTGCATGTACAAATACCTTCAAATACCTTTGTATCTCTTTTGGGGAACACTGTATTTGCTGTGTATTTGACTGGATGCACCTCAATGCTATAATTTTGTTCACATTCAGATAACAGCTTAGAAGCTCAGCCCCATGACCATTTTTCTCCCAAACTAATTTTAATACAAATAGCTTGTAGCAGTAAACTTGAGTTTTCTGTGCAGTAGCCAGACCTTCTGGGACTTTTATTTACACTGAAAGCTCTAAGTCACCTCAGATGAACCAATATTTTAAGCAGATTTTACCTTGTGATTTTATACAGCTCTAATAAGTCAACAATATAATTTCTTTTCCTCACAATACTTGTAGTATTTACCCTGCTTGTCATATTCTTCCACCTCTTGGCTACAAATGGGTTAAACCCTCTAGCACATTCCTTTTGTCACTAGCCTTCTTCTGAAATATGGGAGGTGTTGCTTTTCCAATACTTTCCTTCAAGATGTATTTTAATGATGCAGGGGAGCTCAAGATAACTTTACTCTATTCCCCTTACTGTAATATATTACTATCAATAAACAACCTTTTGTAAAGCTAAAATGGACAAGAATTGCTCCTTTGCCCCACAATGTTTTTTCTGAGAAAATGCCGCTCAGATTTGAAGGATGGAAGAGAAATCATGACTTTTTATAAAAGTCACCATTCATAAAATAGCTTTTATCTTTACTTTTTTGATATTTCTCTATTGATACATGCATTGCTGTGCAACTGCACCCATTATTTTGTACTTACTTCTCTGTTCAGAGCGTAGTTTACAGCAAAGGCTTAGTTGTTCCCCCACAATGATTAATCAACTTTACTTTCTGCAGAGGAATGTACTCACATGACTTTTGCAAGTGGTGTTGAACACAGAATAATTCTAGTGCTCTAGGATACAAATATACTTGCACATATAAGTATTAGTTGAAATTATCTCTTATTGCTTAATTTCTGTATTTTTCAAAGACATACAAGTTGTAAAGATTCAGACGATAAAAGGAAAAAGAATAAGCCCATTACTTAAGAGGAGTAACAATTAATGAACAGCAAATGAAAAACTCAACATTATATTATTTGGCTTCTGCTTTTACTGAAAATGCTAAAATTTATCTGTCAGTTAACAGACAGTTAATTTTGTTAATTGAATGTACAAACTGGGGAACGAGATGCTGCAAAGCAGTGTCATGGAAAGGGACCTGGGGGTCCTGGTCAGTGGCAAGTTGAACATGAGCCAGCAGTGCCCTGGCAGCCAGGAGGGCCAACCCTGTCCTGGAGACCATCAGGCCCAGCATGGCCAGGGGGCAAGGGAGGGGATTGTCCCACTCTGCTCTGAGCTGGGGCAGCCTCACCTCAAGTGCTGGGTGCCACAATATAAAAAAGAGATTAAACTGTTAGAGTGTCCAAACGAGGGCCATGAGGATGGTGAAGGGCCTTGAGGAGAAGCCGTGTGAGGAGCAGCTGAGGTCTCTTGGGTTGTGCAGCCTGGAGGAGACTGAGAGACCTCACTGAAGTTACAACTTCCTCGTGAGGGGAAGAGGAAGGGCAGGCACTGATCTCTTCTCTGTGCTGATCAGTGACAGGCCTTAAGGGAGTTGCCTGAAGCTGAGTCAGGGGAGATTTAATTTGGATATTAGGAAAAGGTTCTTCCCCCAGAGGGTGGCCGGGCACTGGAACAGCTGCCCAGGGAAGTGGTCACAGCACCAAGCCAGGCAGAGCTCAAGAAGCATTTGGACAATGTTCTCAGGCACATGGTGTGACTCTTGGGGTGTCCTGTGCAGGGCCAGGAGTTGGACTTCAATGAAGCTAGTGTGTACCTTCCAACTCAGGACATTCTATGATTCTGTGAATATTTTATGTTTGTTGAACAGTTAATATTGCCAAATGGGAATTCAGACATGGACCAGAATAGACAACGTTACAAATACATATAAGCCAGAAGTACTAAAACTGGAACAGAATCACAAACTTTTAAGTAAAGGTTACTTACTTTACATACTGGAAGGAATATTTTACTATCAACAGCAAGCGACCTGAGGAGAATGTGTAGGAAATTAGACAGTTGGGAGAACAAAGACATATATGGCAGCTACAGGGATAAATAAAGACTACGCAATTATAGCCAAGATGCTAAACAACTCTGAAGACACTGGAACAAATTGCTAACAACCTTGTAAGCAGCTAGAGAATTAGAAACTGAAAAAACTATACTAGCTGCTTCTGATGAGCATCAAGTTGTGTTTAACAGTGTAATCTTTTTCATTTTTTCATCATAAACAGACTTGAAAAATTATTTACTTCACTTTATTAAGGTTTTTTAACAATCTCATATAACACATGCTTTAAAAAAATTGTTGTGATTTGGTGTAGATGAAATTACTGTAAAATGTGTGTGCAAATGGAATTGTGAGCTTATTTTAAAGAGATGTCAATAGTTTTCTATTAAACCAAAAGAAAATTATAATAAAGCTCTGCATAAGTCTGTTCCAGAGCCTGATATAATTATAGTGCTAACTGACTGTAGAGTGTAGAGACTTGGATGAAAAATAAATTCTAAAACAATGTAAATAATACTATATTGGGAGGAATTACAAGCACTTTGAAGGACATTATTTGCATTTAAAATCATCTCAGTATACTGAAACCAGTTCCAAACCAATAAGACAAAGTTCAAAGATATATGAGTTCAAAGACTTATGAGACAAAGACAGTTACGAAAGAAAAATCAAATGGTCAAATGCAGAAGTATTTAATGAAGAGCAGTTTGGCAAACCAGCATTAAAAAAGGAAAAGCTGCAGATTTTCATGGTCTGCAAGTTCAGTGTAAGTAAACAACAGGTTACTGTTGACAAAAGGAGTCCATTTTCCTTATCCTTTTTCATACCCAAGAGCAATTTAAATTCCCTGTCTTCTGTTTGATACCATAATGTCTATATTAGGAAATATGTTCACTCATCTTTGCTCTCTCGGTTGAAGGAGTGAGGAAGGCCAGGGATAAATTTACAACATCTGTGTCACTTACCTCTAAAAACAGTACTGAAACTGTACATTGGGTGTAATCCAGTCTCCAGGTGTCAGGACAGTCAGTGCTGGGACTTAGCAAGAGTTATTGAAAGACAAGAGGTTTAGATCAATAAATACAGTGATAGGATGTGCAGGAAACTGCAAGGCACACGCAGTTGAGAAGTTATTTTGAAAGACATCTTCCAGGACAGCAGCTCTGCTGTCTTCCAAGGTTAGAACAAGCACTCAACCCTCACTTCTGTTTTTCAGTATTGGCTAGTTTTGAAGATTCATTTGTTTTTCATAAACAACCTAATGATTCAGTAGCAAAATGTGTAAAAGCCAATTCTCCCTTCATTTCAGTTTAAGAAATCTTAAACATGAGTCTGTAGGTAGTTTTATTTCTTCCCGAAACTACCAGCAGAAGCTTATGTTTCTGAAGATTTTTCTGGCAAATTTTGCAGTATGAGTAACTCACATCAGCTTTAAATAAGACTATGTGCAATAAATACACTTCTGATTGAAGGAGAAACTCAATACCTAAAACATAAAAGGGCTAAGGGAACCTGTGGAAACAGAGTGGACTGATGTAATAAAAGCCAGAAAATGTTCTTCTAATGAGCAGGTAAGGACCAGTTTATCAATTAATTCAATCTAGGCTCCCAGTCCTATGGGAACTCAGATGTCAGTTTTCTTATTGTTTTCACTTACATAATTTGCTCTTTTTTCAGGGAAAGCAAGCTCTTAAATTGGGTCCAGTGATGCTACTTAGATGAACCACTGAAATCAATATTCCTATTCTGTCTCAAGGCTGCTGTGAGTGTCAAACCTGGGAATTTATCGGTGATCACTATGGCACAAAACTCCAAGCATTCTGTCCAGAACGCTGGTTATATTACAATTCCCTGACACAGCAATGGGTCATAGAAAAATACAACTATCGGCTTTTCTAAATGAAACATGAGCAAAAGCCTGGAGTTATTTTCATGAATATTCAAAGACACAATCAGAAAGAAACAAATTATTTCCATTACCTGCCCTTATTTTAAGACCTTTTGGTTGTGTTACACTTCGGGGTTTTTAGCTTCTTATCTTTGTGAATGAAGTGGATCTAATATTTAAATATGTATATTGTTAGGTGATAGGAATTCAACTCCAGCATCAAGATATGAGAGTTGTTATCTTAATGAGAGCAACTCTACTGCTCTTGCTTTCATTAGGTAGCAGTGCAAAGCATCAATATTAACCTATTAAACCAGACGTCCAAAAGAGAGCATCCTAATATTAGGAAGTCTCACAAGGTAGGGGAGGTAAGAAAGATGGAAATAGCTAGCAATGCTCAACTGACATTTGTGTTTCATTCTGGAAGGACTCTTTCATCTACTAATAGGCATAAGAATAGAAAATTTACTGCTCTAACACTTGAACAAAGAAAAGCAGTTGTTTAATCAAGAACTTCCCAGTTTTTCTGAGTCAATAATATGTCTCCATTGACAGAAGCACCTATTTGCCCATTTCTGTAACAGGAAGAAGGCTAGAAAAGCTGTTACTATAGATTCCTCCCACTGAAATCTGCAACTGATTTAATTCTGTAATAGCTGGGACTTTGTCCTTAAAGTCTTATTGCAGAACATTCGTCCATCAAATTAGTTTATAGCTGAGGCGGTGAACACCCGGGTTTTGCGATTGCACAGACCAGTGGAATGGTACCAAGGTACTTTTTGCACAAACTGACTCAGGGGACAGGCATGTACCAGCAAGTGTATTTTGCATTTTCTCTGGTAACACCTGGGCTGCCATACCCTTACCTTTTGGAAATTAACACATTTCTCCTTACCTGATTCATAAGCAGTACTGCCTTGAGAACACTGCTGTCTGCCATGGAGAAGTGAAACTGAAAATGGCAATTCTTGCTGGAACAATGACACATGGAGCTGTTTAGATGGGTTCTTTCATATAATGCATTGTAATTAGCTTCTAACCACTCAAAATGGCCCGAAGAAAAAAGGAAAGGAAATAAAGGTCAGTTTTTAGTTTTTCACAAAAAGTTTTTTCTTTCAGTCTTTAAAAATAAGAACTGCTCTCATGCAATTACACCAAAGACTCGTCCCAGCAAGAGTGAAATCTGATCACCGTGCTGATGATGTGACTTGGATGACATATAAATACATACATGTCTTCCTTTTACTCACAGATATCCCCAGCAACCAAAAATTACATTGGTCGATAGGATCTCGAAGTTTTTACTTTGCATGCTAAAACCTGCAAGAAGTCTCAGCTCAGCCTCCTTACATTTACAGCTATTCAACATCTAATGAAAAATATGCATGGAAATTGGGCTTTCTTCCCACTGTGGTTTCCAGGAAATACACTTTTTACAGCAATGCTTAAAAAAACAAAACAAAAATAAAAGGTCATCTGCATTACTGCTACAGGAAGCAGTCACATCTCCACCTCGTAATCAAGGTCTTTACTTCTCAGACAGAACTTCTGTAACAAAATGTTGGAAGCATATTGTCTTTCCACCTGAAGCAGAAAAGCAATTTGTTCTCTTCTTGACCTGCTGGCCCTTATAAAAGCATTCCTACAGAGATCTAAAGGAGTTCTCTATCCCTTCAACAGTGTCTATTAGTTTTCAGAAATAAAAAGGCTAAATATTTTTTACTAAATATATCAGCTCTTTACCCTTCCTCCTGAGTCACTAAATATTTTGCTGCATTCTGCAGCAACTATTAAAATAATAAACAAGGACTGATTAAAGGTATTAAAGTCTGCAGTTTCTGTGTTCATTTCTCTAAATGCAATTTATCTCAAATGCAAATGTTACACAATCTCAAGGTGAAGAAAGTGTCATTTAACAAGAAAAACACTCGTTTTTATAAAGGACCACGGTCTTTTCATTTTGTTGCCTGTTTACTCTTTGTGTTATGCAATGATTTATACTGTAATCTTGAAATTTCCTTGGAGTTAAGCTTGTAATTTCATGCCACAACAACTAATCTCTCTCTGTATAAGGAAATATTGTAGATTTAACCCAGATTTCTCTTTGACAGACATGAACAAAGCATCTACAGTTCTATGACTACTATCTTGTGCATAAGAGAAATATGCAACACTAGAAGATATGCTACCAGTTGTTTAACTAACTTCAGAGTTCTCTGATACCATTATAAAACCAATTAGTTTTAGTTTCTGGGCCCAGTGACAATGAACATTCTTCTCCCTCATTCAAGTTCTTGAATCTTTAAAAGCAGGTCAAAGAGGAGTTGACATGATTTTTTTACAAGAAAGCAAGTGCACTGCTCTAGATAAACCAAAGTCCTATGAAGCATCCAGAATGATCCTGTGTCCAAAAAAGCATGCTTACTCTTCTTTAGGGAATGTATTTTATACAAGTATTGTGATTGTTTCTGCTTAATCCAATGAAAGAAATGTAAACTACAGAAACAACAATAGCATATGTGAAACATCAGTAAAGGAAACAAGAAAAAAGTACTTTCTGAACAGTATTACAGGGGAATATAAAACCTCTGTAAGAACTTTTGACACTAGAGAAATTAAGAGGAAAAATCATAGATAAAGTGCCAACACTACAAAACTAGAAAAACAAAGCAATAAAGGAATAAAGAAAAAATGTCTTCCAAGGACAGAAAGTATTTTATTAAATTTAGGGATACCAGCAAGGGAGGATTATTCAAAGGCTATAAGAAATCTTTTCTTTATAAATATAATTGTTGAGACCATTTCCTTATAATTTTATTTCTTACCTCTCTTCTATTTATAGAAGTGAAAGCTTTGATCAAAATCAGAATATAATGCTTAGTCAAGTTCTATTTGCATTGCAAGTTTGAGCCCTCAAGCATGGCATTTTTGCAGCTGGTATACCATTTCTTTAGTCTTTAGAAATTTTTTTCATATTCAACCTCTTCATTTATGTCTCAACACATCTGCATGAATAGAAATACTGAATGTACTGAGAGGTCATCAATCACAGTTCAGACTTTTCAATAATTTTCAACACTTTTCAATGTTAATGATGAATTAAATTCTGTGTGTTGTTTTGATGCTTGTTTCTTCACATTTTCATTTTTCTTTATGACTTAGAAGCACAAGGAATGTCCCCAAGCAGTTGGGGAAATTCAGCCTACTCAGCTGGCTGTGCATATCCATATAATAATGCCCGAGCTCCTATGCAGGGAACATTTCCAAATATATTCTCTTTCCATAGACAGTGCATGTAATAGAGTCCTGTAAAAGCCCTTACAGAATTGGAGTATCTTTTCTGTTCTCAATATTGCCTTAAAAGGGAAATCCATACCTGTTACTAGCCCTTAAGATGTCATGTTAAGGTATGGCACAGATACAATGACTTTCAGGGAGGTTTTTCAATAAAATCAAATGAAAAATCCCTTTTTTTGCTAGATAGCCCAGTGGAAACTGGAAGATGATATGACTTCTCCTCACATTTAAGGGGAAAAAATCTGCTTTAGTCTATGCTCTCCATCATACATACCTCCAAAAATTAATTTTAACATAATGTATATACTCAGGCACTTTTCCTAGGCACATTATGGTTACTAGACTGTATTGAAATACATGCTAAAATATTTTTTTAAAAATTATTTTTTAAAATAGAAGCTATATCTAACATTAATTCTTTTTTCATCAATGAGATGTGCTCCATTTCTGTGGGTTCAAAGTTCAAGCAGTAATCTCCACAACATCAGTTCTTCAAAGCTGCATCACAAACTGTACTATTACAACTAGCAGTACTTGACCCCTCTGAAGGCAGTCTCAGTACACAAGCCAAATACTTAGCAGGCAAGACAATTCTATCTCACAACAGAACACTTAGGGATTTACATCCATTAAGCTTTCAAAAACCTTTCTCATAAACCCATAGACACATACTACACAGTGACTTCAAAAACAAGTGGTGCTCTTTACTTCTTAAAATTGCAGCTGGACTAATTTTATTGATTTGAAAGGTAGGAAAATATTTTCTAGAATAATTGTTTATTTACAGTTGCCCTAATAAAAGGTTTAAAGGTTTAAAATGAAGTTCCAGACTGTATGCTCGAGCAGAGTAGTACTACACAAGTCAAACTGCCAAGTATCAAAATCAAAACAAAACAGAAAAAAACACACACAAGGGCTGTGGGCTTAGATGGATTTGATTTGATTTATTTAAATTTCACCAAATTCTTGCACAGACCTCATACAAAGAATAAACTGGAGAATAAAACAGCTATTACTTTATCTTGGAATTCTTATGTTACAATATTTCATGAATGCTGGAAAAAAATTCATTAATTCTTACAATAAAATATTTTATGTCTTACCAGCAGGAGTGCTCACAATGCCGTTATTAAACAGCCAAAACAAAACCTAATGCAAGTATAAAATACATACAATTACTTTTTTTAGTTTTGTTCTGTTTTGGCATTGAGGCACCATCTTGCCATAAAAAGCACTATATTCTTCATGACAGCTAGTAATTTTGAGTTTAAATAAATCCCCATCTTCAGTATTGTTGCTCAAGTCCCTAAGGAAGGAACAGGAGGCAACCTCGTGGCCAGCTTGCAGACATGCCCACCAAGCAGGCTCAGCTGGCTGGTCTGAGTGCCACTCGCATATGCCAAGCTCAAAAACAGAAATCTGTGGTACTAAAAGACAAAGAAAACCAACAGCTTCTTAAGAAGTCATTATTTATGAGACTATTCCCCATTAGAAAACTATGCTTATTAAACTCCTTGACAACATTTTAGCTTCTTCAAAAGGTTACTTCAAAAGCCCTGTGCATCCCTGATTGCTGTCCTGTAATTTCAGCCTGCCACCTTTAAATATTGTAAGAAATCATTCCCTCAAGACAGATGTTACTTTCAAAACAATAGAGTGCTATTTATGTTAGCTAGTCATCACAACCTTTATGAATTCAATTCCGCAGAGAGAGTTGCCAGGTAACACAAAAACTGACATGTAATAATAAGTAATACCTATTTACTTTTCTAAGTGACAGCTACAGAAAAATCACTTTTAACTGAGGTTACACTCAGTAGCATCTCCACAGTACTTGTAACAGAATACTTCTTTTTGAGACAGAAAGGTTCTGAATGCATCACCACATATTTTCGAGAGCTTTTTAAGGACACAGGATGCCTGACTAATCTAGTTGCCTTTGGCAATGGTCAGGATTTTAAGCAGGATTGCACTGTGACAATGAAGGTTCAACTTCTTAATGTTATTGAAGGGGAAAGGTAAAATCTCCTGGTTAAGACACATTATAAAATAGCAGTCAGGATATCTCAGAGAAAACACAGAGATTTCTAACTGTATGGAGAAAACAGTTTCAGGTTAGTTTACATAGATGTTACTGTCTCCTTCATCTGAGAGGCATTGTATTAATCACTTTAATGGCACCTCAGTGAAATGGCCTGTCCAGGCAGTGCTGCAAACCTTTCATTTCTTCCTTGTTCCAGTGCAAAATAAATGTGCACTGTTTTCAAACCACATGCATTATGTGAGAAAGAGCTTGTCAAAAACTTGTTTCCTGTGGAAAATGCAAATCAGCATGCAAAAAAATATTTGCAAATTCTTTCAAAAGGTATCAAGATCTTCTTTTAATGCTTTTGAATAATGATACAAAACATTTTGAGTTATTCTGTGGGGTTATTTTAATTCAGTTTTATATATTTTTGAGGTTTTGTCTATTTTGAAAAAATACACATTTTCCAGCTTTTAATGCCAAAGCATGTCAGACAACAGTATTTTGTAGTATTTTGGATTTTCTGACTCCCATTCCTGTAGCAGTTCATCTCAAATACCTGCTTCTGTAATATTAAAGGCTATGTCTTCACAGGATTAGAATTAACTAAGGAATTAAGTTTAAGATTTTGTCAGTTGAAGTATTCCTACTGGATTTTTGTCAAAATTTGTACATTATAAGCAATACTTATATAATTACTTCAGTTTTCCTGAAAAAAACACATAATTTCGCAGTGAGCCTTTGCCACTTCTGCGTTACAAGTGACTTCAGGAGGACAAAAGACTCATTCTCCCTTATAGCATTCCATTTTCATGCCTTGGAGCTCTGTGCTTTCATCTCTATGTAGAGATCAGAAGGACAGTCTTAGTGGGGTTCTTCACATGTATCATTTTTTGGAAGTTGAGAGGGAATTCTGCAGAGCAGCCACTTGGATAAGACTACGAAGCCTTTGGACAGAAGGTCTACTAAAGGTATAATTAAAGGAGATTTTTCATTACATGTGTTTACGAAAATAACTTCAATATTTTCTATTTTACAGCCAAAGTATATTTTTTTTCTGCAGCCCATATTCAAATGTATGATAAAGAGCTGTGGGGGTTTTGAGTGCTGCTAAACTATTTGGCAGCTGTTAGGGAAACTACAAACTGTAGAGTATCTTAAATTGCTATACTGAAAATAGGGGTTTTGTTGTATTTTTTTCAATGGATGAAGTTTAGCCTTTAGAAGCACTGGACAGCAGACTGAAGTGGGACAGTTTGGGAGACAGGGGAGGGATAGAAGGAAAGAAAAAATCTAAAGCATAATGAAATTACTTTTATATTTAACCATCACAGTTTGCATCAAGAAACTCCTGAAAGCACAAAAATTTAAGATATTTTACTCACAACCCTAAAAAAAAAAAGTCATACTAATGAATACAAATGCCCAGGTCAACTCTTATGTGCATTTGTACTGGGATTAAAAATCATGAAAGGTACATTAAAAATGCAATTTTTAACTAGGGATTTCATGAAATTAAAGTGGTTTTCATTAAAAGTCTACTTATCCAGTCATTCCATAAGGACTAGAGAAAAAATGATTTCGAATTCAACCAACCATTAGTCTGACCTTTTGTTTTAATTATTGGAAAATGTTCAGTAGTAACATTCTTCTTTCAGGGAGAAAATTATGGTTCTTTGACCCTGTTTTTGCCTGCTGTGAGCCATTTAGATGTCACCTAATGAAGTTGACTTCTTCTAATGAGGAAACACAGGATAAGAACTGGCTCTTATTAGAATATACCTCAGGCACTTAACAATGTAGCAGCTCAATCTGTAAGCCACAGCGTGGAGTTCAACAGCCACCGCGTAGGGTATGTTTAACACCTGGATTTATAAGATATGGTGAGAACGTACATCAGTTTGCTCTTTTTCCTTTTCCATCTCTTTGAGACGCTTGAAACTCTTATGAGTTTCATCTCATAGCTGAGTTTTTGTGGTTTGACATTTTTTTTTGCTTTAGAAGACCTTTGTTGAAAAACTAAATGTATTTTTACAAACAGACCTCTCGCAGGAAGTTGTAAAACAAGTAAATAGGTTTCTAGAATTATAGAAATCTACATATATATACCTGCTGGCATCATTAAGTTAGGGTTTGTATCTTGCTCTTAATGTGATCTGCTTGAAATTGCTTAGCACTCTAACATATTAATACCCACGTGCATCTCTTTTCAATAGTTTTTCCTACAGGGAAATCTAGAGAGCATTATTTAGGGGTATGGTACACACAAAACCAACCATGTAACCTAGCTTGGTCTGTGTCAAATACTGCTTTCCATATCTCAAGTTGTTTAAAATCTAAACCCTCTGTGCCCATGCCAAGAATAAAAGAAAGAAAAACAAAGGAGGTGCTTTGAATCAGAACTGCACTCACCTGAGGATGTGACATAAATGCCAGAGGGCAATACTCTTGTGCAATACAGTGCAGCAAGCAACTTAATTTTTCTAGGATGGGTAGGGTTCCTTTTCCATGAAGATACATTGGGTTGAGAAGGGAAATAGTAAATGTTTTGCTAAAGAATCCAGACATGCAGGGATGGTCTGACTGCAGAGATGACCAGCCTGACATTACAGCTCTTGGATGTAGCAGAGCAGAACAGCATAACCCCACTGCAGAGCTGAGGATCAGGACCCTCATGCATTTAGAAATACACGAGTGCCTTGGGAACCTTCCTAGTCAGCTCCAAAGCTTTGCCTGAGCTGGCTGAACACATCAATTCTTCAGCCAAAAACAGTAGATCTTCTTTACCCACTGAGACCTTTTTNATTTATAATGTATCATATTTCTAAAAGTTTTTTTGTCTGTCTTTGTAACTGTGTTTAGATGTGAGAAGACAGATGTTTGTTTAGGGAAACGAAAATAAGCCAAATGAAAACACTCACAGAGTTAAAAAAACCTTTGAATAGCAAAACAATTCCATTGCTTTTTCCCTTCTAATACAAGGAAAAGACAATGTAAAATGACCCATCTCCTGAAAAACAGATATTCTTACCATGTGCTATAGAACATCCTTCACTAAAGGTAATATAATCAATGGCAACACTTTCACCTCGTCTCTGGGTCTCCACCATCCCCAAAAAGATAACTTAAAGAGATTAACAGCAAATCAACAAGGAACAGAGTTTACCAGTGTCACAGACAAAACAAAAAACCACACAGTATATCCCAGTCAAGTCCATGGAGTATCTATTGGAAACATGAGAACTATAATCACACATTTAACAATTTTGGAGGATTATCATCCTGGCTTTTCCACACATCTGTGGCCTTTTCACCCAAGCACAGACAAGTAGTCCAACCATCTAACTCAAGATTAAAGCAGAATTTAACAGGAAGGATCTGAAATTCACAATAAAATGCCCTAAAATCTAAGCAAGGATCATGACAGTTAAAGATTACAACACAAAGGATTTTGTGTTTTATCAAGCATTATTCCACCAGAGACTGGAAGTGTGAAGATTTTCTGGTTGATTTCAGAATTTCTCAGAAAGCTGGAGAAAAGTCAGAACAAAAACCACCATTATTCGGAAGCCTTTCAACACATTTTTAGTGAAAACAAGCCTTGAGAAGTACTTGGTTGACAGTTATTCTGTTTTCTGTTCTAATGTGTAGTAGTTTGGCCGTGATTGGCCAATGTGTATTACTGACATTTGATAAAACCAATGAAAGCGTGGGTACGCCTTTTACGATACACCTTTTTTAAATGCAAACCCGGGAATCAGCTCTCTCTTGGTTTCCGGCAAAGGCTCAGGTAAGAGCTCCTGCCTAACATTCTCTGCTCCCCCTCTCCCCACGTGGCCGTCGGGCCTGGGGGGGAGGGGGAAGCAAGTCAGGCTGACCGGGAAAAAGGAAAAAAA
>WAAG01061244.1:0-13948 GCA_013390105.1 Tichodroma muraria
ATACAGTGAGATTTTATCTATCTAGACAGAAAATGGGCACCTCATTGAAAATACACTTGGAAAAGATGTGTTTTGCAGGGAAATCCCTAAATTATCAACTTGCAACAAAAAGTAGAGGCTGAAGTGAGGCTGTGAATATTGGAATTGGCAGTTTTCTAAATGGGCTTGTTAGGAGTGTATCACAGAGTGGTTGTTGTTGTGGAAAGGACCTCTGGAGATCATCTCCACTGACTAAACACACAGTGATATTCCATGGCCTTTTATTTTTATAAAGAAAATATCTTGGGAGGGAGAAAAAATTGCGGCACTGTTCCAATCAAAGCATGCTGAAGCTGTGGCAACAGCAAGAAGAAAGAGGCTATCCTTCCTTTCTTCACCTCCTCTTCCTGTATTCTCCCCACATCAAGAAATAGTTCAAGGTTGCACTTGACACTTCTAAGACTTAAAGAAGAGGCAGTATGACATGCAAGGTCAGATTTTTCTTTTCTTTCTAGCCCTTCTTATAAGAGTTTCACTTTTGGAAATATTTAGTGTTTTTCATTAGCAGGAGCAATAATAAAAATTTACCTGTTGAATTTGTACAATTGTAACAAGAACTTAGTCCTATTAAATTCTATTTATATTTTTCCCTTCAGTTAACTGTTACTGATAATATATTATCTGAAGTTAAAGTTATGGAGTTTTTTATACCAAACACTTCGAAAATTATACAGGCTTTTGATGGATATTTGCCCTTTCAAAGCTGAATCCGGATATTAGAAAATTGTGATTTCTTTGAAAAGGTCAACAAGAAGTTTTGTGTATAATAGGTAAGGATGCCAGCCTACAGACAGTCCTGTCTTTGAGGCTTTTGGAGACCGCTGATGTGACTATCCCATTCTCAGGTAGTGCACATGTAAATAGCTAATTCTTCTAAAATAATTCTCTGAAAGACGCCAAGTTAACTTTTAAGCCTCCCGTTATCCATAACCATGCAGTTCTTCATGTGCCAAAGGAAGTTTTAAGCTCACAGAGCTACATAGAATATCACCATGACAAGGCTTTTGCTGATGAGTGGTGGGGTTTCTCATGTGCTAAACATGAGGAATTCTCAAAGGACAGTAATAAACACAGTCTATGTGTTACTGACATCGATCCTGAGAGACCCTCAAGCCATCTCTTGCCTCAGCCATACTCTTCAATTAAACACATTTAAATATTAACCATGTTACAGATCAGGCTAATTGATGTTTTCAAAAATAAAACAGTCTGTCAGAGCAGTTAATAGAACTGAGCATGCCAAAAAGGCATTTTCTTGTTCTTCAGTTATAGGGTTGCCTTTAGCTCTTTGCCATATAAGCAAAAAAACCCTGCACTGCCAGCTTCTAACTTCTCCCTTGGAAACCTTGTCACTCTTTGTATGAAACTCACACTTCGTTATAGAATTAGAGGGAAGTATTTAATAGACCAGAATGAAATATTGTGGGAACTATGCTAATTCTGTCACTTTAGCAGAAGAATAATTTCACTAGAGAACTAGGGAAAGTCAAAGCTGCTTGTAAAAAGGAGGAAACAGCAAAATTCACCAAGAGCTGCGACTGAATAAAAATGCTATGAGAACTCCATCACAATATATTTTAAATAGTGCGTTCTAAAGTAATGTTAAAATAAATTGCATTTGAACCCAACGTAACATTCTCAAGGTTCATGGGAAATTAGACATGAAAGATGAGCTACAACTTCTATATGTAAGAAAGAGCCACTTTTGTGGTACACTCACTTGTCCAGCTCAATCCCCAAGGCAGTGGCCTTGAGAGTATTAAACAGGGTCTGAGCCAAGAATGAACATTCAGGAAGAAGCTGAAAGCAAAGAGCTGAGGCACAACTGAGGACAAGGGTGATCATAATCGAAAAAGCGTCTGATGATTACCCACTCAATACACTATTTGAGAAAGGAAACCTGTGGATAATTAATACTATTACATTTCCAAATACATCAGTGAGGGAATTTACACAAGGTGTTTTCTAAAATACAGAGAAAAACATTATTATCTTTTACACAATCTGAACCCCTTCAGCTATGCTAGGCATCTTTTTCTGACACATGATGTTATTAGAAAGCAGTACAGATTTCTCCTGTGTCTAAATATGCTTGTTGGATTTATTGTCGATTTACTTATAAAAACTGATTTTCCTACCTCATGTGAAAATTGCAATTTCCTACTAAACAGTATGTATTTTATCATTAAGGACCTTTTAAAAAAAAAATTGGAACAGATCTTTCTTTCTTGGCAAAGAGCAAGGAAAAAATAGAAGTTTTTTCCAGAAAAAATATCAAAACATCTCGACTTAAATTCAGTACTACATGCATTTGTTTAAACTCTGGCTTCCACCTGCTTCCTATTTTGAAATAATCCATACATATGTAAGAGCAGAAAGTTATTCAGGATTTTACTGTGTGTCCTATGTTGACCAAGGCCACTGCTGAATGCAGAAGGGAATCAATAGGGAGTGAAGGAGGCCAGAGTTGAAGGTTTCATGGTTATCAGCAAAGCAAATAAATGGCAGTCAGCCCACACAAAAGGGCAGGAAATATTTAAATCGCACTGTAGGTGTAACAAAGTATATTGCTCTCTCAACTATGAAACTTTTTTCTGGGCTAGAGTACTGCCAGCAAAAGAGAAATAGAGTACTGCCAGCAAAAGAGAAAGCGCTGCCACTTCCCTCCGGAGGTCAGTGAAGGAAGAACAAAGCGTAATTAGCTGTGCCCCAAAGCCAGATCCCTACGGTCCTTGACTGTCCCTACAGTCCTTGCCTGTCCCTGCCCATCCCCAGGGCTCCTCTCCCTGCCCAGACCACCAAGATTATGGGTCCCTGCCCCACAGGCAGCACAGCAGGGCCAGTCTCTGGCTCCCCACCATGACAGCCCACCTGGCCCCTTCCCCATGGAGATGCCCAAAGCTGGAGTAGCCACCGTGCCCCTCCTGGTCGCCCTGCTTTTCTGCTGGGCTTGTCAGACAGGCCTTGCCTGATGAGGACCAGGCAATCTTTGGAACCTGTGCCAGCTCTGGGTCATTGACCCCAGCACACTGGCTCTCTCTGACAGGGAGAAGACACAGCTGAATGAGGAAAATGGGGCAAACAAATTGTCTGCATCATCCGGAAGGAACACAGCCATTTGCAGAGTCATGACATTCTTCCCCTAATAGGAGTCTTGCTATTGCCAGCCAGGAGGGCAGTGATGTGACTAACAGAAATCAAAGAAGCTGCCAGAGCAGAACAAATAAAAAAGATGGCAGAATTAAACTATACCCATGTAAATTTGAAGGAATGTCATTGTGAGAAATGATATGGAAGTACAAGTTTTAAATATCTTAAAATGACCACTTGTTAAACTTACTACTCAGAAAACCCACAAGTGAAGAAGCAGTTTGGCTTAGTCTTAAGCAGACGAGATGTGGTTTGCAATGTTACTTTTGAAAAGTTGCTCTGTAATTATGACTACTATATATTCAAATTTAGCTTTTAAAAGAATGAAGTAGATTTAATTTAAAAAAAAGAACAACAAAAAAAAGAAGCTTGTTAAAAACAAATTAAAAGGAAGACATAGAAGTCAGAACCACTGAACAACAATAAACAAAGGCATTTAAAGTTAGAAAGATTTCCTCCAAAAAGCAGAAGCCTTATCTGAAGGGAAACAAAAAAAAGAATAAATTCAGATAAAAACAAATAAAACCATAAAAGGCATATGAAAACAGATTTTGAAGATCAATTTGAGTAAATAAGAACTTCTTTCCTCCCTGGCAGAAAATTTGTACAGTCCACAGACCTAATAGAACTAAAAAAAAATGTCAAGTCATAACGGAAAAGTTAGATGAATTCTCTTTATCCACATTTGTTTAAGGAAAGCTTAGAGAGATTCACAGACCCTTTCTTTATAAGGGTCTAGTTTGGTGAACCACCAAAAGGTCAGTAGGGAACATTTATGAACAGACTGATAAAATAAATGCTAAAGAATCACTTGGGTTCCATTGCATTTAACACCAAGTAGTACAATATTCAAACTACAAGACTATTGAATTTCTGCTGTAGTGATAACCTCTTTTCTAACACTTCCTCAGGAATGGAGAGTATCAGCTGTAAAATACCTCTTCTAAATAGGGATTGAGAGAGGATGCGAGCACTGTACACCAGAAAGTCTGACTTGTGTGCATATGGAGCTGTGAGAAATTATGGATCTGCGAGAAATTATGGATCTGCTCAACATTGGATACCCTGGTTATACTGGAGCAAATTTTGCAGTAGAAAGTCAAGTCATAGGTATTATATATACATAGGTATTGGGATTCACTGAAGGGTCAGTAGGTATATTGACAATGATGGTTTGAGTCACAGAACTGTACGAATTTTCAGAAAACTGTTGACAAGGCAATTCTCCATCAAGTTACAAGAAACAAACCAGTCATGATATAAGGAAAAAAGAAAGGTTTATTGTATATTTGTAACTAATTAAAAACTGAGAGTGGACATAAAATAAAGAAATTACCTCAGGTATTGTTTAGAAGCAAAAACTGTTCAATAGGTCATACATGAACTACAGAATAAGTCATAAATTTACAGATGATATAAAGTTAATCAGGAGACTAAAAATTCAAGTTGTCTTTACAAAAGAGTTACATGATATGACACAGCTTTTTGTCTTCTTTCTAAGGATCTATTCTTGATGAATGAGACAGAAATATGGAATCAAAATGCCTTTGGTCTTGTTGTCCTAACAACTGCACTGCTGTCCCAAAAAGACCGACACAAAGACAAAAAATTACACACAGATGAGCTAAAGTGCATAGCAACATTTCAAGAAGGGAATTGTGAAAAGAGCTGAACATTCTTTCTTCAATAAAACCTCTGCTGAACCAGCTTTTATGCATAACTTACTGTCATTTATTTTTGAAACTGCTATATTGATCATTCAAGGCAGTTACAGAACATTTCCCCTTTAACAGTTTGCCCCTGCATGACAAAGAATAAATATAGAAATATTTTTAAATTACAGAAATTTAATGCACTCATTTTCTAGCCTTCAAATTACTAGCAACTACCAAGCTTTGTCACAAGGCCAGGATTTTTGTATACTTAGACTTCCCAGCCCCTTTACCCCAGAGCAGCAGCCAAAACACCTTCTGAAATAATAATTAGTTAAAACAAAATCAGGTTGTATCATCATAAAAAAAAAAAACACCTGATACATCAATCTCACTGAAGATACCAAAAAATCTCACATGGTTGTCAGGCAGTCAAAATAAGAAGCAAGATTTTGTGTGTGTGTGTAAAGACACTTGTTTCTTTCCCTTCAGCTTTGCAGTTTCATCCTCAGCAGCAGGTGACAGATGTTCACCATTTCTCACTAAAAACGTAAAAGAGATTCATAACTTAAGTCAGTGTTCTATAAATACTCAAGACAATGACATTTCTGTTTGCATGATACGCAAAACAAAAGGTCAAGGCTTAATGTTTACTTTCATGTGTCAGAAGTGCCTGTTTTTATCAGAGGTGTTTCCCAGACACTGTGTTTCTGTCTATAATGTGCATTACTGTGTAACAACATCTACGTGATGGAAAATAGGTCTAGTTTTTCATTTGCAGTACAAATGTGTTTCACATCAGCCTCACTGGATACCAGAATTCACATCACGCAACCAAATATTATGAAAAATACAAAGGAAATATAGTAAAAAGTGTAACTCCACAGTTGTAGTTGAAAATTTTTGCATAAGTGCTATACAGAATAACCAAACAGACATGTTCTACTGTCTTTGATAAGTGTCTGCACTCCATTATATTTTGCAGGATTACAAGGAGTCAGTCCTCTTGCCAATGCTTTCTCCTGCTGCCCTTGCAGAGGTGTCAAGGAAATAAAAGAGTTGTGGGGAGGGAAAAGTCAAGTGATTGAAAATGTATTTGACTGTAATGTCCTTTAATCCTTGCATGTTTTGTACAGTCTGCAAAGCCACCAGTGAGCAATGACACCCAGGTGATAAGCAGAGAGCAGGGAAACATTCAGTGGTATGGGTGGTTGTGACATTTCCTCACCCTGTGAAGAAACAACCATGATTGGGCCTTTTGAATAGACGAAGTGCCCTGAATGTCCTTGCAGGCCCATCTTTCACTTCCAGTGAAATACAGTTGGGCTGCATTCACACCAAATAAGTGTTGCTGACTTAAATTCACCTCCACTCACATTTCAGAAGATATCTTCATCCTGTGGCCTGCGTGCAAATACCCAATATTAAATCTCCAGGTGTCAGTTTTAACTAAGAGCCTGCAATTAGTGCTTGATGGCCCATCAACGCATTATGAAGTTCCTTCCTCTGGAAGAGTTCTCTCTTTCTTTAAATTGCCAGAATTGAAAGAATTATGTTCTAATCCCCTGACTTCATCCAGTTCATTTTGAAATTAAATGTTTTTCATTTAAATCCCCTCTTGGGAACTCATTCACTTCCATGGCACCAGCACATCTAGGAGGCCTTGATTAATTACTAGCACTTACCCTTCTACTTCAGTAAATCTCAGTACGATGCCTAATAACTGGAAAGACTTAAATATTTTATGTCATTTCAAATCTGAAGCTCCAAATAATTCTACAAAACTGAAGAAAGGCTGGAGGCTACAGAGAGCCTGTGTTTAAGAATTGAGAGTGTGTGAGGTTCAGAGCTTATTCAATGCCCAAGCTACTAAATCAAATTCATACTGAAAAGCCAGTTCACACAGGTTATACAATTCATTAAATAGATAACACAGGTTCAGGAAAGAAAATTACACTTTCAGTCCTGGAGATGCAACAGAGATGCTAGATTTACAATTTCTAACATACAGGAGATGTATTTTAAATACCTATGGGTTAACATAGGAGAGGCAGCTCATGAACATGGCAAAGATTAAACTTTCATTCATGTGAAGTCTACTGTGGTGGCTAACATGGAGAACAGTTATTCTAAGCCAGTTTTGGAAATGGACTTTCACACATGGATAAAAACTTACAAATAAAAACAAACAGAAGTAAACAAGCAAAGAAACAGAATCAACCAAAAATGTAACAAACCAACCAATGAAAAATTTTTCCCAGCTGAAATTCAGCTTGATTATCCTTTACCTACAGAACAAGATGGGTAAAAAGTCTAAGACTAATGAAGGAAAATAATTTAAACAGTGGGAGTCTTATAAGAAGAATATAGATACTCTTTTGCCAAAGTATATGCTCATTTTTGTTTGCCAATTAGCTGTGATGAGAAGATAAAAGTCCCTTGCCAAGACTTAGCTGAAAGTCTCTTTCCGTTCAGTGGGTAGCACAGAGATGGAAAGAGAGTCTTCTTCACCGTCCTCAGACTAAAGCTTCATTTTAGCTCATGCCAGTTAGAGCAGCAAGCATTTATTGAGATATGAAGGTACCTCACACTGTACAATCAAATGGTGAACCATGTTTTGATAAGTTTGACCTTCAGCAATTTCTTCTGCAGATGAATTACTTCACTGAATGAATGTTTTCTCCATCAATCTCCCCGTTCACTCATCTCTGTCTCAAGAACATATTTTTTCCATGATGTATCACTGCCACCACCTCAGATGATCTAAGCAGGGGATCACATACCCAACTTTGTGGCCAGCCAGTTCAAAGGCAGGTTTGCCCCAACCTCATCTGAAAGTATAAAATGTACATGTAATTACAATCAGACCTTGATAAAGATATTTTCTGTATGCCCATTATGACTCTAGTGAGCTACCCAAAATCCAGGCTCAGATAGTTCCTGAGTTGGAGCCTTCTTGGAAAGCAGAGATAAAATTTCCAGTCTAATTTTGTAAATGTGTGTTTAAAATGTATATAGTTACACTGACATACAGGCCAATAAAATTAAATTCCTTATTTAAAAAATGAAGATTATTCATTTTGGTTTTCCTAAGTGCCCTTGTTAGTTGAATGTTATGTTATATTTTCCTAAAATTAACCTTTTCAAAAATCTGTAATTATCTTGAAATGCATTTCCTGATTTATGATAAGGAATGGATTATATTAAAAATGGGATGATGACTTAATTTATATCCCAGGTCTGATTCACCTTTAAAACTGTCTTTGGTTTTGCTTTCTGGATGCTTAGCAAGATAGAATATTTTTCTCTTTCTATGGACATGATTTAATGATTTATTAAGAGTCCTTAACTCCCACTGAGGTCAAAACTATCTCACCAGGCCAGATCCCAGCAATACCTTAAAGAGAACTGGAAAATTTCTGCCAAGGCATCACTACATTAGAAACACAGTTAAAGAAAAAGTGGCTTCCAAAGGTGACTTTTGCTTCCCAAGTAAAACTAGAGCTTCCTTAGATGGTTTTTCTCTTTGGTCAGTTTTTTGGCTAACTGCTGCCATTTTACCTTTTTGGAATTCAGGTTTATGTCTATAAAAGTCAAAGCTGGCAGAGCATTCCTTTCAAGAAATATGGGAGAGAGAGAGAGAGACAGTTTGGAATGGGTTTGTCCTGGTGTGCTTCCTTGAAGATCAAAGGAAGGTTTTCAGATTTCCTGGATGCTACAACATTGCTGATGGTGTCACACAGCAAAATCATATGCTGATATGCTACCAGGAAAGTCAAGTACATCACTGGCCCTGCGTTGTGTTTTTATCAGGAGCACAGGCAGCTTGCTTCTGCCATGTGGTAGTAGACGGGTGACACTGCTGACTAAACAGAGACTCCCTTTATTGCAACACCCACAAATAGCCCTGCTTTCAAAAACTGTAATTATCTGCTTCCTCTCTGATGGCCTGATAAACAGGACTGGTTTTGGACAATATGAGAACAAGGTGGTAGCGCTGGACTGCCAAATGGAGCTCCCACAGGGAGCATGAGGGTACCGATCCAGGATTCTTCATATGGGAACAGTGCGAACAAAACCCCTTGGCATTTGTTCCAGTGACTGTTTATTCTGTACCTCTGCTTTCTGCCATAGCAAATCCATGGGTTTCTGCTGGGCTTTCCTCATGCCAGTGACAACTCTCATGTACTGCTAGGCAACTATTCACAGGGTCTTTGTTTTCCTGTTCCAAGGGCAAGTCTCCCACCAACGTCTTTGTGCACAGTTGAACAGAAGATGGTTTCCAAACAACTAGCTCAGCTTCATTCACAGAAATTTATTTTCATTAGGTCCTTTTTAATTTTAACTGCTAGACTAGTAGCCAAAGAAGTGACAATTACTTATGGACTATGGTATTGGTTATAGACATTGTGTCACCCATGTAGACACATACATAAAGACAGCACAAATTACTTAAGCCTAAATATCTGCCAGTGAATAAGAATCTCACTTTGAAAAGGCATAATACTGTTAATAGGCTCAATCCCAGAAACGTACAGAGTGTGAAATGAATAGCTCTGAGGTCAGCAGGAGTGTCTTGTTTTACACCCACTGCTAAGGTGGAAAACGATTCCCGAAGAATTGTTCCTGTTCTCCTTCCACTCCTGATGTCCTGTGCCCTACCAGCACACATGCTACTCAGGGAGACATGCTACTCCTGCATAATTTGACTCTTTTGCCTCATACTTAACATTTATGAAGGTAAAAATATAAAACAAACAACTATATCACACACACACAAAACACAAACAGGCAAATAAACACATCAACCAAAAAACACCCCTCAATTCACTTCTATGAAAACCTCAGGATATACATAACTTGGCATAAATAACATAGGAAGTTTACAAACAAACTAATCTGTTTAATTATGAAAAATTTTGAGAGAAATAATTATTATACCAATGAAGCCATCTACATATCTCTCCAGGCAAACAACACCACCATCACTATTCAGGTGTACAAATACCTCCTTTGTACTTAGCATATTTAAATGATGTTGAGCTATAGATCTTATTTATATCTATATTGGTAAATTAAACTTGTTAACCATGGCTATGTTAACAAATTGTGGAGAAATAATTATTGAAATTATTGAAATATGCCATGGGGATTTCTAATAATTTAACTGAAGAAAAAGTCAGGGTCCAAAAAGAAGCCTGAGTATTCCCAGAAATTCATCTGCAGCAAATCAGACCAGATTGCAGAACGGGCTGCAATGGCTCTGAAATGCAAAAGGACTCATCTTGCCTCACAGCAATGTATGATGAAAACACATGACTCTTGAAGCTTGGAGGTTAGCCACAGGTTGTGCAGAGCTGTAGCAAGTGGCACAACAGGGAACGGTCGCACTTGGGCTTGCTTCACAGGAGGTGCATGTCTGCAGGGAGAGGCTGTCTGCACAAGGCTCTTTGCCCAGATGTAACCTAAACTAGATCACGTGGGTCTAACTCCCCACGTCTCACCTTTCTGCACTGTACCAGAGGTGCTGGCGAGCAGTCAGGGGTGACAGATCTTGCTGCCCTCTTTTAAGCTTGCGTGGAAGCAGGTGTGCAGCTTCAGATCAAGGAATCCACCTCCATGCTCAAAGGGGAGGTAATGCAAAATTGTCAATACTCCTCCTTTCTACCCACCTGACCCATACCTCTAGCTCCTTGTTGAGAGCTATCTATTTATTTGTTAGATAGATTCACTTTAGGTAGCAATGTAATGAGTAGTATGGAGTGAGCAGTAGCTTTAGAAAGAACAAGCTTTGTGCTTGAAGCAAAGAACTCAACTTCGTGCAAGCACTCCTTGAGTGCCAATCAAACACTGAAAACAGAGGCATGAAGAAGAGACCTGGCACAAAGGGTATATAGTACAACAAAGCAGTCTGGGGAAGTGGCAGGCCAAATTCACAACCACCAGCCACCGACAGTTCATGAAAATTTTTGTCTCTTTAATTTCCCAATTCCTACATTTGTCATTTTCATCATCTCCTTAAGGATCATTCCCATCTTGTACCAAGATTACAAAAGCATAATGATTGATAATCAAACCTTTTGATCCCCTCATGGCCCCCAACCTCCAAGCACCCTGGGCAGTGCTTCTGCTACTCTCATCCTTCCAACAGATTTGACCCTAGTACTTCTGGCCAAGTCAAGCCCCTTTCCTGTTTTTCTTGTTAAAGAGTAATTCTGATCATTATCTCATCTGGAGAAAAGAGGAAGCAGAATCAGAGTATAACAGGGTCTGTTTAGTGACTGAAATGTGTCTTGTGCTTGCAATTATTAACACCTGATTTCATACTATCAAACACCTCCCACTGATGTCAATATAGGACTGCTTGCTACTGCCATAGCCGTAGCCAGCATTTTATAGTGGACCTGTCAATTATCAGGAGTTTCCCCCCAGTACCTTATTTTAAATGTTTTTAATACCTCCCCTTATTTCTCTTCTCAGTGAAGTAGGCTGTGAGTTCTCCCACCACTTTTGGGTTTCACACCGGTTATCAGGACTGGCAGCACACGAAGCACAGGAAGTGGGCTGCAGTGACTGTGGATGTCACTACATGTGTGTGGAACATGACAGCTAAAAACAATGGTGAGCATGAACCTCAGCTAAAGTTAAAACATGCTTTTTTTACCCTTCTCTATCTGTGTACTCTTAGATATATTAGTTTCAACCATACAAGTTTTTGGGAAACTGCAGTCAGAAAGGCCTTCTCTTGCTCTTTCTAGACATATCTGGAGAATCATTAAGGAAAGGAGAGCTTCTGTTTGCCATTTTTTCTTGCTCTTTGTAATTCTAANCAAGAAAAAAAATTAATGGACAGTAAAGCATGCAGTAAAGTGTATCCTATTAATCTTTTGCCAGGGAAAGGGAAGGGAAGGGAAGGGAAGGGAAGGGAAGGGAACAAAGTTTTTTTAACTTTTTTACAAAAGGATCATTTTAGAGAAAAAATGTTCTGAATATTGTAAATATGATGAAGTCTCAGAAGTTGAAACCTAACCCAGAAATAGAAATGCAATTATATTGTTTAAAATGTGTGTGTTATTCTTTGTTTGAAACATCACAATAAAAGATGCGTCAAGTGACAGTTAGGCTAATCTTTCACAAGAGAACTGCAGTATGCACCAACATAAAACTGAGACTATCCACAAAGCTTAACCACTTGATTTCATAAGTAACTGTCTTCTGTTTTAAAGACTTCAATTTGTTGGACAAGAAGGAAGTGGTAAGCCAAAGAGAGATTGAAATCTATGATCCATCACCACAGATGGAGCTGATGCACAGTCAGTGTAAAAATAGAGAGTAGTAAAACAGAAAATGAGATAAACCAGATAGTGTGAGTACAAGATGGTTGTTTATTCATCTGTGAATCATGAGAAAGTGGTGACTTCATTGCACATGAAACACTGTAAAATGATAATACTTAGGTCTGCAGCTTTCACATGCCCAAAGGACTGTGTAGGCTGTGAAATTGAAATTGTTCTTGGGAAATAACACGATTGCATCTCAACTGCCCAAGTGGGGCAGTTATTTCTGGTGACCATGGATTGCAGGCGTTTAGAGGGTAAAATATGCATCGAAACCATACCTGTACCATTCTCAGTGGAATGCCTGGTGTCTTCTTTTTGTATAGCAGTGCTTACTACGAATACTCAAACAAGAGCTTGTCTCAGAGCACACCAGCAAACACTTCTGTATGCCTACAGTATGACTCCTGCACATACCCTCAAATGCCCGTTATGCCAGTCTCAGAATATTTTTCCATGGAAACAGAAATAAACACTGTTTAAGGAGATGACAAAGGCTATTTTCCTGACAGTTTTTCATAGCAAAAAGTTCTTTTTGACAAAGAAGGAGTCTTGACAGGTTAGATACATTTAGGTCATGAAGACATTTCTTTTGCCCTGCATCTCTAGAAATGTCTGCATTTTGGCATCTACAGGTGACTGTGACTCTGAAAAACTGCCAAAAGTTAATATATGCTGTGTTATTCCTGAGCAGTGCCAGAAATTTATAAAAAGCATTTCCAGGGCACTGCTAGCACTTCTGAAGCAGAAGTGGTGGAAATTTGGCAATTGCTGTATATACGTGGAAGAAGAATGCACGTTTCCCTCTGTTATATAGTTGTCTTGAAACCATGTAAACCTTCCTCAGCCAAATAAATGCAGCTGAAGACAGCAATATGTCATTCTGGTGTCTCTGTGCAACTGTTCCTGAACTGAAAATCCAGTCTCTTCTCAAGGTAGCCAGACTTATCTTGCTTCAGTGAAAAAGATCTTTTCTTTGAACTTTGGACTTTGCTCTTCACAATCCCTCTCTGTGAAACAAGAATAAGTTGAATACTGATGAGACACACTGGAAAGTTGAGGGGAAAATACAAAAGACTGCTTCTGTTATCAAGAAAGTCCGTCACTTTCCCCCCCCAAAAAAATACTGAAAATTTATATTATTAATACATCTCCTTCTGACATGATATTAACTATATTTTCCTCTTTGTCCAAATCTGTCTGCAGACATAAGCTGGCCTTGTCTGTTCTCACTTTGCAGCACTGGATTTGCAGCTGAAGAAGATACCATCTCCAGGCACCTGCCTTTCCCCCACTAAGCTGAGATGTCTACCTCATAATTCAGCTCTCAGATAACATATTGAGATGAACCTAAAATAAGACAAAAACTTCTAACAACAACGGATTTGCCCATTTCCAGTGACATCTTCAATGTTTGAAGTTGAAACAAGCTGCTCAATGCAGCTTCATTGTATTTCAGCAGCTTCTAATCACTGAAAACTTCTCTCAAATACACACTTTCTGTGCTCAGTCACTGTTTGCATGCCTGTCCCTGAATATTCCATATTCTCCAAAACTACTGGTTAAAACAAAATGCTAATAAAGCTAATAATTTCTAATTATAATAATCATAACATAATTTTTTTCACATCCATAACAGGTTTTATCTTCTTAATTTTCCTTAATTAGAAGGTTCTCCTGAAGTGTTCTTTATTTAATGTGAACATACTGTAGCGAGGTTTGTTCTTCCACACAGGTTTATGTTTTTGAAAACAACAAACAAACAAACAA
>WAAG01061247.1:0-11557 GCA_013390105.1 Tichodroma muraria
TCCATCCATCCCTCCCTCCCTCATCCCTCCCGGAACTGAGGCAGAGCAGGGCCTTGTGATTTAACCCAGAAGAGAGGGAATTCTCCGGGAGGCTCCAGAGCAGAGGGTTTGCTTTGTTTCCGCAGCCCCAGTTTCTCGTGAGGTTCGTCCTGGACACCCCGGTAGGACTGGCCCCAGCAGGGAGCTCATTCTCTGCCCCTCACACGGCTCATGAAGTTCAGGTTTGCTGTAACAACTCCATGGAGTTTTCCTTGGCAGGGAAGGATGGACATGAGCAGTAGCCAGAGGTCTCTTCCCGCTTCCAAACTGAGCTTCCTCCTATTTCTGTTCGTACTGCACCTGCAAATTCCATGTCTAAGCATGGCCAGGATGTCCCTGTAGTCAGCAAATGGAATTTCATGGAATCATCACAGACTGGTTGGGGTTGGAAGGGACCTTAAATCCCATCCCATTCCACACCTTCCACTGTCCCANGGCAGGTGTGTGAAAGCTAATGATAATTTGAGGAATAAATAACACTCTGCGATAAAAACCCCAGAAAACAATAATTTCAGAGAAATAACTTTCCATATGAAGTAAGTAAAGGAAATAAAGGCAGGAATTGTGGTTATAGCGTGGCTAGGTGTTAAATTTATATGCTAATAATTACATATTTGTTGGAAAGGATAGTGGAGTCTGATCACGTAGGGGCAGAAGCAGGAAACTGCATTGTGGAAGGATTTCCTTTAATCCTGCCTGCCCAGCCTGTGCGGATGTGTGGGGTTTGCTCTCCTGGAAGGATCCCCAGGGAAGGAGGGATGCCCCCCTCCAGGCAGAGTGGCTCCTTCCCCTTCCAGGAGGTGCCTTTTGAAATGCTCCCTGCACTCAGAAGTTTCAGAGAGAGCCACCAGATCCCCCCGAATTTGTTAATAAATACGGAGAACACGGCGGAATTTTTTTTTTTTTTAATTTCTCCACCAAATTGCAGCAGGAGGAGGGAAACCAAACCCCCCAACAAAATGGAATTTTTGTAACTGAGTTACAAATGAGAATCTTTGTTGGTGACATTGCAAGAGTAACCCTGCACGCAACTTCATGTGCAAATGGGAAAACCCCACACATTCTTGTCCTGAAGAAGGGATCTGTAGTTTGTGACCAGGATCTTTAGTTTGTGATGAGGATCTGTGATTTGTGACAAGGATCTTCAGTCTGTGACCATGATTTTAGTTTGTAATGAAGATCTTTAATTTGTGACCAGGATCTGTAGTTTGTGACCACGATTTTAGTTTGTAGTGAGGATTTCTGGTTTGTGAAAGGATCTGTGGTTTGTGACCAGGATTTTTAGTTTGTGACCATGAGTTTTGTTTGTGATAAGGATTTTTAGTTTGTGATGAGGATCTGTAGATTGTGACCAGGATCTGTAGTTTGCAATGAGGCTTTTTAGTTTGTGATCAGGATCTGTAGTTTGTGGCCACGATTTTGGTTTGTGATGAGGATTTTTAGTTTGTGGCGAGGATTTTTAGCTTGCAATCTTTCGGGAGCACTGGAGTGGAACTCCATTAGGTCTGTGGCCACTCTGCTGCTGCTCAGTGCAGGTTAGGTGGGAGAAGAAATGACTGCAACAATCTGGTGGGAAAAAAGTCACTTTTGTGACATGAACCCAGCTCTGGTTCATGCCCACCTCTGCGACGGCCAGAGCTGCTTCTCTCTGCAACATTCCAGGTGTTTACACCGGGGGTTATGTCCAAGAAAGGCCCAAACCAGCTGGTGGTGCCCCTTGTTTCCAGCAGGACGAGGAGAGCTGTCAGAAGTTGGTTCAGGATACTTAAAACTTCAAGGAAATTTGGAAGTCGGGAGGTTTTTCCATTCATTTTCTGTGTTACTTCGATGGAAACAGGATCCCAGGAGACCTTGAGACCCAAGAGATTTCCAGGAGGCTCGGGGACGGCCTGCACACGCTCAGCCACGGCCGCAGGGGCGCGCCCAGGGCACTCAGGGTGCCCCAATTCCTTCATCCCAAACACTTCGCGGAGCTTTCCTCCCATCACCAGCCCGATCCTCAGCGCGGGCTGCGATGCGTTTGTATTACCTGAGCACCCAGAGGCTTCCCCCGGGGGCTGCAGCCCAGGTTTCCCTCGGCCTCCCCGGATTTCGGTAAGCCAGCTGCGCTGCGCTGCGCTTCCCCTGGGGCCGCGCTCCGTCGCGGGTGGAGCATCCCTCGGTGTCCTGGCAGGATCCCGGGCGGCTCCGGCGCCTGGGGCGGCACACTCGGCACCGTCCGGGTGCCGGGGCAGGGCCGCCAGCGAGCCCTGGGGCTCCGGGGCGGCTCGTGCAGAGGGGATCCCCGGTGGCGGCGGGGGGCTGCCCGCTGGCCGAGGGCGCAGCCGGGGCAGCTCCCGGGCCGCCTCGGCGCGCTTTCCCCCGGGCTGGAACTGCGGGAAACGAGGAGCGGCTGCTCCTGGGATAATTGAGCGTACCTGCGGCACGGGGCCGCGGCTAATCAGGCGGCCGCGGAGGTGGGCAGTGTCAAGTGCCATTCATCTGCTTCCCCTGAGCTCGGCGCACGCAGGAGGAGGGGGAGCGATAAGACAAAGATATATAGCCGTGTTGACCACTGAAGTACCTGGTTAACAACTTAATTATCTGAGTTCAGCTATCAGTCAGCAACAAACCCGGACAATTTAGACATACTTTATAATTTGCTATAAAAATGGCATAATGATAAGGACAGTGTTGCTCGAATTAGAATCCGCATTAAGTGTGTTTAATTTAATTTTTCTAATTATATTTCTAATAGCTTAAATATGTGCACTGATAAAATGGTTAGCCACCTGCATTTAAATGCCACCTGATGCGTTTATTTTGGAACAGTAGCAGATTGATATAATTTGAGCACGAGCTCCTCTGAAAATTCCTTTATTAATGGGCGTTAAATTATTCTTTGTGCTGCACGTGAAGTTCTGGAGCTGCCACCGGGGTGGGAATGGCTGGGAAGTGCCTCAAACCTGCAAATATTTATTATATTTTCTGAGCTGGGGATAGGGAGGGGTCTGTTTAATTAAAAATTAAAATTTGCGGTGGTGTTCCACAGTTCTTCTGTGCTCATTAAGCCTCTTTTTTTTTATATCAGGTGAGTTAATTTTTTTGCATGGAGCGTGTGGATTTCTAGAATTCCCATGTAATTCCATGTTAAGCATCCCCATGTGACAGCAACTTACCAAATTAATTAATAGCCACAAACCTGACTAATTCTGTGGTTGCAGGTTCAGTAAGAGCTGCCTGTTTGCAAATGTTGGATGTTTCCTAAATAATTCCTCTTTTGAGCTGAAATTGGGCCTTTTTGCCTAAATCTCTATGTAAGATCGAGGCAAATATTTAAAAATCGGTTAGAGAAAAACACAAAAAAAATCCCCTTCCTTTCCTGGCAGTAAATGAAAATTGACTTTTAAAACAACCGTGTGCAGCTGATGCTGAGCTGATGTCTCCAGGCCAATTCAAATGTATAATAAATTACAAATAAAAGAATCATTTAGAAAACACTGCTTAAAAAAATAACTAAAACAGCTTCAATTCCTGAATTGCATGTGGCAGATATTGTTCAAAGGGCTAGGACAGGAACAGAAATCCATAAAATCAATGTTTATTAATTGTTTATTTGCACTCGGAGCTCTGTTTATTTTCTGTGCTCCACCACCAGGCGAGGAGGTTGTGCTGGGAGAGGAGCAGGAGCCTCTCTGCTGGGACAAACCACGGAATTGGTGGGAGCCCAGCATTCCATTCAGAATTTCAATTCCTTGCGCGGAGCAAGGTCAGATAAAAAAAATAATTTTAACGAGCACCATAAAGGGCACCAGGAAAATGAAGCTGGGCCTGTCCGTCAGCCCCGCACACCTGGGCTGGGCTCTGCGGCTGTGCCCGTGAAAACTGGGAATCTGGGAATGATGGATGTCAGCTGTGGGTGGGGCGTGAGTGTGGGCTCTCTGCTCGGGATGGGCTGGAGATGTGGGGCTGGAGCAGGGATGGGGATGGGGATGGAACAGGGCTGGAGCAGGGATGGGGATGGGGATGGAACAGGGCTGGAGCAGGGAGAGGGACTGGGCTGGGACAGGGACAGGGACTGGGCTGGAGCAGGGACAGGAACAGGGCTGGAGCAGGGAGAGGGACTGGGCTGGGACAGGGACAGGGACTGGGCTGGAGCAGGGACAGGAACAGGGCTGGAGCAGGGACAGGGACTGGGCTGGAGCAGGGACAGGGACTGGGCTGGAGCAGGGACAGGAATGGAGCAGGGACAGGAACAGGGCTGGAGCAGGGACAGGGATGCTCCCGGAGGTGCTGCAGGGCTGAGGGGCTGCTGCCCATGTCCCCGGCCTTTCCTTACATTTGAATTTTGATTTGCCACTTTCCTAAAGAACTTCTCCCTGTGCCACGGCCTCGGGGACAATTCTGCTGTGTCCTGTGTCCCTCTGGATGATCCGGGATCCTCCTGCTCCTCCGGCTCTGCCCACGTTCCCCGTTCCCTCGTGCCCATTGCTGGGTGGATTTTAGAACCATGACCCCAAACCAGCTGGTTTCCACCCGCGGGCTGGTGTTGAAAGAACCCAAAGTGTGCAGATCTTGCATGAAGCGCTTGAAGCACGAGGAGCACTCCCTTCCCAAAAGCCTCCTGCTGGAGCCAGGGGCTCCCTCTGAGCCCCTGGGAGTCCCTGGGATTCCCTTTCGTGCTTGGCTGAGCTCGTGCCATGCGTGCTCAGGGACCCCAGCCCCTGGCACGGGCATGACTGCCATTCCAGGGCCCTTGATCTCCCGTGGATTCCCTTAACATGTGCCTAGGGAGGAGGAATACTTCCAGTGTCTCGCACCAGAGGTGTGTTCCCAGTTAAATATTCATATCCTGGGGACGGTGCAGGCAGTTCCAGTACTGGAGGTGTGGGACGGAGCCTAATCCCTGATCCAAGCCCACACTTCCAGTCTGGAGCCCCCTGTCCTGCCTCCACCGCCTGGTAAACGGGCTCTGCTCGGGCAGAGGTTGATGCAGAGTGACAGAACTTTCTCGTGTTTCCTGGTGGACCGTGCTGAAATGGATGAATTTCGAACGAGTCTGCGAGCGAGGCAGAGGGGCCGTGGCTGTGAGTGAACGTCTGTAAACGAACTGCGCGTTCCCTGGGAGCTGAGGAAGGGCTGGAGCAGCTCCGTGCCCACAGCCCTCGGTGTCCCTGGGTGTCCCTGCATGTCCTGGGTGTCTCTGTGTGTCCCTGAGTGTCCCTGGGTGTCCATGGATGTCCATGGATGTCCCTGTGTGTCCATGGGTGTCCCTGGGTGTCCGTGGATGTCCCCATGTGTCCCTGAGTGTCCCTGTGTGTCCGTGTACGTCCCTGGGCATCTGTGCATGCCCCTGAGTGTCCCTGTGCATCCGTGGGTGTCCCCATGTGTCCATGGGTGTCCCTGGGTGTCCCTGTTCATCCATGGATGTCCCCATGTGTGTCCCCGGGTGTCTGTGGGTGCCCGTGTGTGTCCCTGGGTGTCCCTGTGAGAAGCGAGGGGCAGAGCAGGGCCCGGGCTCTGCTCCAGGCCCAGCAGTGGCACCAGAAGAATGGGCAGGGATTGAGCCCAGCAATTCCCCAGCACGGGAGGCAGAACTTCTGCCCTGGGCAGAGCCCAGAGAGGGGCTGCAGTCTCCTCCCGGGGATATTCCAGAGCCACGGACACTCTGCTGTGCCCTGGGCAGTGTGCACAGGCTGTGGAGTGTCCCTGGGGATATTCCAGAGCCATGGACACTCTGCTGTGCCCTGGGCAGTGTGCACAGGCTGTGGAGTGTCCCTGGGGATATTCCAGAGCCATGGACACTCTGCTGTGCCCTGGGCAGTGTGCGCAGGCTGTGGAGTGTCCCTGGGGATATTCCAGAGCCACGGACACTCTGCTGTGCCCTGGGCAGTGTGCGCAGGCTGTGGAGTGTCCCTGGGGGTGTTCCAGAGCCATGGACACTCTGCTGTGCCCTGGGCAGTGTGCACAGGCTGTGGAGTGTCCCTGGGGGTGTTCCAGAGCCATGGACACTCTGCTGTGCCCTGGGCTCTGGGATGGCCCTGCTGGAGCAGGGACTGGCACCGGTGACCCCTGGGATGCTCCAGCCTCTCCGGGTGCTGAGTCTGAGGGAGGCTTTGCTGCAGGTTCTCCTCGGGGCTGACACAATTCCCGAGGAGGACACGGAGCTGCAGGAACACCTTCTGTGCCTTGGGGGTGCACAGGATGCTCCCGTGTCTCAGCCCCTCTGAAATCCTGAATTCCAGGACTGGCTCGGAGCCTTCCCTGGCCAGACCCTGCCTGTCCCTGCTCCCTGTTTGGCAAACACTTGGATAATGCTCCATTGTCGCTGAGAGACAAGTGCCATGTGCCTGCACAAGAAAATGAAATCAGTATTTAATTACTAAATATTCTACATCTAAAATTTAAAAAAAAAAAAAAGCTTAAATAATTCAGTTTGATTTGGTCTAATTAGCCTGATTTCCTAGTATTTAGCCCTAATTATGTGATACATAAGCCCTAATTATGTAGTACGTATACAGTGTGCTCTCTAAAGTTAAAGATCAGAACGGATACTGACTTAAATGATAAAATATGTTAAATTATTAATTATAATTAATCTTACAAAATAGGCATAATTAGTTTAAGTACTTTAGATATTCTACTTAATAGCATTACGCATTATATGCGAGGTTTGAGCATTTTACAAATACTCTTATCCGAGGGAAATGCTGGGGAGGGTTGGGATTCGCTGGAGCCCTTCCCCGGCAGGCACAGGGGCCTGAGCACCCTCAGTGTCCTGAGCTCTCCCACGGGAGATCGGAGCCTGGAAATCCCTGGGAGTCTCATTTCATCCCTCTCCAGCTTTAGCAGCTGCTGTGGCAGAGCTGGGCAGGGCTCCTGTGCTGGTCACCCCAGAGCAGAGAGGGATTTTAGGGGTTCCAAATCCAGCCCTTTCTGTTCCCACACGTGCCGTGAGTCAGCCCTGGGCTGGGGGAAAGTGTCCTGCTCATGGAACGGGATGAGCTTTGGGTGCCTCCCGACCCAGCCCGTTCTGGGATTCTGGGATTCTACGGGATCAAGCAGCGCAGTAAAACAGAAATTGTGAGGTATTTGTAGTTCTTCCACTTCAAAGGTGCTTTCCAGCTTGTTTCCCCCCATGTAATGTGGGCAGGGTTGGGCTGGAATTGTTGGGAAAACTGGGGCTCACCGGGATTTTATAGTTCTGCCTCTGCTGAGGTCAGGAAAATCAATCCACAAACACCAGAGGTTTCTGCCCAAAAAGGAGACAGAGGAGTCCTTTGACTTTATTCCAATACAGGGAGAGGCCATGGGGCATTCCCCTGGGGTCTCTCCGAGTTTTGGAGGATGCAGCCTCCTTTTTATCCCGATTTCCTGCCCACATTTCCCTCTCTCTTTCCCTTTGGCTGAGGCACTTGAGAGGTTCAGACTTCCTGGAACACCTGAAACCGAGGATTCCCCCCTAATGTACAACCCTCCCCTTTAATTTTTAATTCTTATAGAATTTATGGCTTTCCCCCCATTGTTTCTTTCATCTTTCAGTATCCAATTCCATTGTTCAGCAAACCCACAGTTTGTTTATAAAGGCAAATATCTTTTTACATTCATCAATCCGTGGAATCCTTCCCATTGTTCCTTTTCTCTCCCGGTGCTGGTTTTATCCACCAGCAGCCCCAGGGCCTGTTGGTAAAGACAGACCCATCGTTCCTCTCACTGAGGTCGGGGCTTGGTGGGGTCAGCTTGGCCGTGGAGCCTCGGCGGGGTCTGTGCGGGAAAGGCAGGGGTGCGTGAGGAGAGGAGGGGATTCCAGGATCTCCCGGGAGAGGGAAGGCCAGGGAGGAGGCCCGCAGGGGTCACCGTCCTTGGCGTCGGCGTTGGCGGGAGCGGGGGCGGGGAGGCTCCGGGCTGTTCGCGTGGCCGCACGGCCGCTCCCGGTGGCAGCATTTGTGTCACCCGCGGCGCGGGGGCCGCCGCGGCACCGCTCGGGAACGCCGGCGCTCCGAGGGGCTGGAACGGCCCCCAGGGAACATCCACCCCAAAGGCGCCGGCCCTGCAGCACCCCGTGACGTCACACGGGCCTGTGGCATCACACGGGGCTGTGATGCCACCTGTGCATGTGATGTCACGTATGCATATGACATCACGTGTATCTGTGACGTCACCCATACCTGTGATGTCACCTGTACGCGTGATGTCGCATATATCCGTGATGTCACCTATGCCTGTGACGTCACATATACACGATATCCTGTGTGTCTGTGACGGCACCTGTACCTGTGATGTCATATGTGCATGTGATGTCACCAGTGTCCCTGACATCACCCGTGCCTGTGACGTCACCTGTGTCTGTGATGTCACTTGTGCCTGTGACATCATCTATGTCTGTGACATCATCTGTGCCCATGATATTGCCTGTGCCTGTAACATCATGTGATGTCACCTATGCATATGACATCACGTGTATGTGACATCACGTGTGCTTGTGACATCATCTGTGCCTGTGACATCATCTACACATGTGACGTCACATATGCCTGTGATGTCACCTGTGTCCCTGACATCACCTATGTCTGTGATGTCACTTGTACCTGTGATGTCATCCGTGTATGTGATGTCACTCGTTCCTGTGATGTCATCTGTGCCTATGACATCATCTATGCCTGTAATGTCACATGTGGCTGCAACACCCTGTGCCTATGACCTCACATGTGATGGTGACATCATCTGTGAGTGTGACATCATCCATGTCTGTGATGTCACATGTGTCTGTGACATCTCCGGTCCCTGGATGTCCCCTGTCCCTGTGATGTCCCCTGTCCCTGAATGTCCCGTGTCCCTGGGTATCCCCTGTCCCTGTGATGTCCCCTGTCCCTGTGGTGTCCCCTGTCCCTGAATGTCCCGTGTCCCTGGATGTCCCCTGTGCCTGTGACAGGTTTCCCGGGCCGCTCTGCAGCCCCCGAGCAGCGGTGGCAAATGAGGCACTCGAAATGTCTTTTGTTCCCAGTTTCGAGCTTCCCAAGCTCTGTTTCTTACCTGTTTTAGGGGAAATTCTCGTTCTCCCGACAGCTGGATGGGATTAGTCCGAGGCTGGGTGATTAAATATTGCTTGGCTGGGTTATTGCTCAGACCAGGTGTAAGAGCAGGGGTCTCCTCCTGGGACGTATTTGCAAATACCTGAATTAAACAGAATTAAATCTGCTGACCAAGGCTTTCACCTTTATGGAGGGCATTTTTCCACCAAATCCAACGGGATAGATTTATTCCCAGAAATATTTCTCCCATCACTTGGACAGCAGTGGGTAGCAGCACATGAGGGGTTTTCCCCTCTCTTCCATGTGATTATGTACTCTTTAATCCACTGTTTGTTTTAGAAAATGGGGTGAATTTAACAATTTTTTTGTTTGTTTTATTGAAACCACCTAAGAAAAATTATTTTAATACACAAAGGAATTTCTAAATCTTGGTTTAATTTTTTTTTTTTTTTTGTATTCTGCACTACAATACGGAAAAGATCTGTCCTTCTGTCTGACTAATGTTAGTTTGATGATTATGCCAATATTAACTGCTTTACTTGAGCAAGCAAAGAAAAAGTAAAATACCAGTCAGAGCAGCTGCTAATTCACCAAGTGTTGTACTCTGGTTATTAAAAATACCCAAAAGATGTACCTTGGTGGTTCAGGCTTTTGAATTAGAAGCAGAATATTAATTTAGGCCTGAAGCATGATTAAACATTGTAAGGCCCCTTAAGAATTTTCACCAAATTTTCTTGGATTTCTCTTTATTGGGTCTTCCTCGACTGTGTTTAGCCCTGTAATTGCTTTGCTCCTTTGTTGATAGGTTAAAGCACAATGTGATTTTCTCCATGTCATAATATTTAAGAGGACGGTTCGATGTTCTGCATGTCTGATGTGCAGCTGAGGCAGCGCAGGGGGAGCGGGCTCGGGGCTCTGAGGGGATTTTTCCCTTCCTCCCTGCTCCTTTTCCTTCTATTCGTGACCCTCTGCAGAAGCTGCTGGGCTGCAAAGCTCCCTGTGCTGCCTGGGAATCGGGGAGGGGTTTTCTGGAGCAGAGAAACTCCCAATCACCGGTAAATGGAAGGAAAAAACCAGCCCCTTCTCTGCTCTCCCGTTTTCAGGAGTTCAGAACACGACATCTCTCGTTTCTCAGGGAGAACCAAGAGTTAAAATCCAATACTTGGAATTCATTACTCATGTGCACCAAAATAATGGTGATTGGGGCATAGAGAAGATTAAAATGTGGAGCAGGAGCTGGCTGTCAGGGGTGGAATAAATCAAAATATTCTGGGGTCTGACACTGGGCTTGGGATCCTCAGTGGGGCTGAAGCCTGGCCAGACCTCGGGCCAGACTAAGGGTGACGAGACCAAGATTTGCTGCTCCGGGGCTGGGTTTGGTGAACAGCTGGAAAGTGTCCATGTTCCTGACTCCAGCTGGGTCTGGGTGCCCAGGGCTCAGGGAGACCTCGGCGCTGTGTTTGGGAAAGGAGCAGGGGCTGGGAAAGGAGCAGCCCGTGGTTGGGGGGAGCCTCCCTTCTCTCCAGGAGGGCTCCCGAGGGACAGCACCAGCAGCAGAGCCCACGGAGGTGGCACCCGCGGGTCCCCACGGCCTGGCAGGATCCATTTCAGCTCCTGGCAGGGCTGGACGGCTGCAGAAGGAGCAGCTTTGGGCGGTGCCCCTGGCAGCTCGGCAGAGCAGCAGCTCAGGGCAGTGTTCCTGGGATTTCAGGAAAGCTGGCATGAGTTATCCAAGGTGGGAAGGGAAGGGAAGGGAAGGGAAGGGAAGGGAAGGGCTGAACTTTGGGCTGGGGGTGCTGTGCCAGAGCCCTCGAGGAGGGGCAGGAGGAGGCTGGCTGGGGATTCCAGGGGCAGCCCAGACAGGAATCCTCAACACCATGGGTTGTTCTTCCCAGAAAAGGCCCATCCTGGAAAGGTGTGGTGAGAGGTGTCGCTCTAATGAGATTTAAACATCCAGGCCTCACCATCAGTAACGAGGGATATGTGTGGATCACTCTGGGAGCCAGGATGGGTTTGAAAAGCCGAAATATTTGGCTGTGGTTTGATAATTTATATGTAATTTATATAAAGCACTAGCAAAACTCTAATCCAGCAGCAAAAATGTTGGCAGGGTTTGGAGTGCCTTGGATAGAGGCATTCAGACAGGTTGATATCATTGCTCAAGCAGGCAATAATTATCTTTTCCATGCATTGATGAAAACCTTCCTCTCCTCAGCTTTTAGAGAGTAACTGTTGGCTAAAAATCCTGGGATTTCCATTTCCCACAAAACAAATAAAAAGAAATGTAATACAGGGGACTGAACTGCACCCCAGATGTGCCCAAAGGCTGCAACAGCTGGTAACAAACTAAAATACGTTTTAGTGAAGCACATCCCAGGCAGGTTGATAAGAACAGCGATGCTGAGCTGGAAGAAATGCTGAATATTGAAATGAAGGTTCAGAGAGAAAATGGCCTGGCAATTCATAAATAAAGAATGAACTGTGGCCAAACAAAAAACAACCAAAAA
>WAAG01061247.1:11567-62832 GCA_013390105.1 Tichodroma muraria
AAAAAAAAAAAAAAAAAAAAAAAAAAAAAAAAAAACCAACAAAAACATCTGGAGGGACATCTTAAGGAAAATCCTGAATTTAAATCCTTTATTGGGAAGGGAGGGGGAGGGAGGGAGGAAGGAAGGAAAGGAGGAAGGAAGGGAGGAAGGAAGGGAGGAAAAAAGGAATGGAGGGAGGAAGGAAGGAAAGGAGGAAGGAAGGGAGGAAGGAAGGGAGGAAAAAAGGAATGGAGGGAGGAAGGAAGGAAAGGAGGAAGGAAGGGAGGAAGGAAGGGAGGAAAAAAGGAATGGAGGGAGGAAGGAAGGAAAGGAGGAAGGAAGGGAGGAAGGAAGGGAGGAAAAAAGGAATGGAGGGAGGAAGGAAGGAAAGGAGGAAGGAAGGGAGGAAGGAAGGGAGGAAAAAAGGAATGGAGGGAGGAAGGAAGGAAAGGAGGAAGGAAGGGAGGAAGGAAGGAAAGAAGGAAGGGAGGGAGGGAGGAAGGAAGAGAGGGAGGAAGGGAGGGAGGAAGGAAGGCTCAAAGCACAAATTGTGCAAACCCTCAGTGAGAGGTTCCATAAATTCTCTTGGAAGAGCAGTGGCCAGGGGTGAGCAGGGATGGGCCAGGGGTGAGCAGCAGACCCCGAGCCCGGCACAGGAAGGAGCTGGGTGTCCTCCGTGGTTGGTAGCCTGGACTGGAGTCAGCCTGGCTCCCCACAATCCCCAAATCAGGGTTTCAGGGAGCAGAGGAGCTGGGCTCCGATAATTACAGACAGTCAGTGAGGAATATTTCTGCGGTGCAGACAACCCAGGCAACCCAAAAAATATGTCCTGGTCTAGTTAGCGCAGCTCCACGGGTGCATTAATTAGCGGTGAAACGAGTGCAGGCGTCTGGGGCTCTGATCCAGCAGGGAAATTAAAATCCCTCAGCTCCCAGAAGGCAGCAGCTGCTGGAGTTGGAGATCAGTGTCCTCTCCAACTTGAGCTGCCCGTGATTCGAGAGTGGTTCCATTGCAGTTGAGTGATGAAATACCAGGAATTCTCCTTGAAGTGCTCAGATTATCTCAGTACGTCCAAACCGAACAAGCAGTTGAATTTTTAACTTTACGAGGCACAACAGGTTATTTGTTTAAAAGCTAATTAGTTGCATTTTTTCTATTTAATGTGATATATAATTGTGTGATTCCAACCTGAGCCAGATTAGCTCATTTCCCTGCATTTCCCTGTTTTCCTGCTCTGGAAGTGTGTTCCCTGCAAGTGTGGATCCTCACATTCAGGGAATGACAGAGCTCAGAAATGCACTCACAGCATCTTTTCCCACGAAGAATCCACAGTCAGGAAACACAATCTGCAAAACTTCCAGAAGTTTTCATTTTCCAGCATTCATTTCGCATGAATTTCACTCATTTCAAAGTGAACTTCATTTTCACTCTTCCAGAAGAGTGTGTGGAAGTTTGGAGTTGTTGAGGTTTCTCTGTTATTTGAAGACGTAAAAATCAACATAAATTGTGCCCTGGGTTAGAGAATCCCTCCCCGTGGCACACAGGCTTCACCTTCACCAGGGCCTTTCTAATTTGATGCATTTTATCTGGATTTTTGTTATGGGAAGGAAACATTTTGCTCCTGTTGCAAATAAATCCATTTTAGAGCAAGGATGTTTTCAGAAAAGGGAGCTAAATGTAGTGAACAAAAGAGAGAAATGGATGCTTTGGAGTTCTGGGTGTTGTTTGAATGCAGCGTTTTAGCAGGAATTTAAGACCAGAGCATCCTTGCATTGCAATAAATGCACACCCAGCTCTGCCCACAGCCCCTTTGTTGGTTTTCCTTTCTGGAGGCGATTCCCGCCCTGCTGGATGTAATCACCGTTAACCGCATCATCTCCAGGGCAATTCCTGCCGGGCCTTGCGCAGGATGGATTCCTTCTCCCGGGTTATGGGCTGGATTCCTGCCTTCTCCCGGGCTATGGGCAGGATGGATTCCTTCCTTCTCCCAGGCTTTGGGCTGGATTCCTTCCTTCTCCCAGGCTTTGGGCTGGATTCCTTCCTTCTCCCAGGCTTTGGGCTGGATTCCTTCCTTCTCCCAGGCTTTGGGCTGGATTCCTTCCTTCTCCCAGGCTTTGGGCAGGATTCCCTCTTTCTCCCGGGCTATAGGCAGGATTCCTGCCCTCTCCCGGCTATGGGCAGGATTCCTGCCTTCTCCCGGGCTATGGGCAGGATGGATTCCTTCCTTCTCCCAGGCTTTGGGCTGGATTCCTTCCTTCTCCCAGGCTTTGGGCAGGATTCCCTCTTTCTCCCGGGCTATAGGCAGGATTCCTGCCCTCTCCCGGCTATGGGCAGGATTCCTGCCTTCTCCCAGGCCTTGGGCAGGATTCCTGCCTTCTCCCGGGCTCTGGGCACGGTCGCTGCTCTTGGGCCCCGCGCCTGCTTTGCTTCCCGCTCTGGAATGCGAGCGTTAGCGAGGAGTGCGGGAATAGCAGCGCCGATGCCGCTCGCAGCGAACCTCTCGCGGCCGGTGTCGCCTTTCCCCTTGCGGGTTTCCAAGCGGGCAGCGCGGGTCCCCCTGGAGCGGGTCCCCCTGGAGCGGGGCAGAGCTGCGGGCAGAGCCGTGCACCGGCACCGGGGGGAGGAGCCGGGCGCTTCTCAGCGGCTCCGGAGGGCCGATCCTGGCAGATCCAGGCGCGGCCGGCCCGGGATGCGGTGGATGGACGGTGACGGCTCTGCCACTTCGATTAGAGCCGCTCCCGGCTCGGCGCATTCCGAGCGTCCCGAGCGTCCCGCTCCCCGCCCGTGCCGGGAGGCGAGCGGAGCAGGCTCGGCAGGGGCACGGCCCTGGGCATGAGCCCTCGTGTCAGGGAAAGGCCGGGATGTATCCCGGGAATGAGCCCTCGTGTCAGGGAAAGGCCGGGATGTATCCCGGGAATGAGCCCTCGTGTCAGGGAAAGGCCGGGATGTATCCCGGGAATGAGCCCTGATGGCCGAGAAAGGCCGGGATGTATCCCGGGAATGAGCCCTGGAGGCCGGGAAAGGCCGGGACTCTCTCCCGGAACATCCCAAGGGGATGGTGCCCAGCTGGATGGGCAGAAATCCGTGGGAATTCAGCATCTCAGGTTATGAAATGTCGAGGAAAAACCCCAGCCGAGATTTAAACAACATTTAATGGTCGTTTCCTGCGTTTCCTGGCTCGCACCATCCCGGTGACGCTGCCTCGGGACGCTTTGGGATGATCCGAGTTCCCAAAACGAACAAATAGCTGGAGCTGTACGGAATTCTGGGAGATCGGTATGGCTGTGTTTTAAACTGGGTTTACTCTGAAGTGGAGAACTGTGGCCTGCTGTGCTCCCTCGACACGAGAAGCAGCAGCTAAATGTTTTATTTTTGCCCGCTGGTGTGTTTGATCCTTCCGGCGCGCTTTTCCGTGCCGTGGGAAGCGTGTGCCCGGGGGTGTGAGGAGCACGCACAGGATCCGCATGTAACGTGGGCTGATTTAATAATTCCCAGCCATGGGAACCCTTGCCAGTATGGAAATAGGCTCCTCATGGGCAGGAAGGAAAAAAAAAAAAATCCCATTTCTGGAAAAATAACCAAAGATTCTCAGCTGCACCCAGGACTTCTTGGAGCCTCGCAGGGAGCGCTCCTCTGCCCGGCTGCAGTCTCACTTCCCAACGACACGGAAATATGAGGCTTACATTAAAAATGTACCTGGGTGTTTCTGTGGCACAGTCCCATCCCTCTGCTCCCTGCCAAGATGCTGCGAAGGATGGAGTGAGAACCGTGTCGGGATAATTAGCGGATGGAAGCAGAGCAGTGCAAGAGCACAGTGAAGTCAGAAAAACCCCAAAGCCCGCGAGCAGAGCCCTGGGCTGGCCCCAGCGCCCGCTGGACAGGGGCAGTGCCATTTCTGCCAGGTGAAACGTGCTTCTGCTGCTCCACGGGAAACACGTCCAGGGCTCGGGGCCGGGAAGTGCAGGGAGCTGTTTGTCATCCCCAAGGAGCACCCAGAGCAGCTCCCAAAAAGGAGCAGAGTCCCAGGATAATCGCTTAAATCGCGGCAGAGATACACAGGATATAAAAATAATACTTGTGTGTGTGTTTGTATTATGTATGTGTGTGTATTTATATTATACATGTGTGTGTTTGTATTATATATGTGTGTTTGTATTATATATATGTATATGTTCATATTTTGTATGTGTGTGTTTGTATTATATATATGTATATGTTTATATTATGTGTGTGTTTATATTTCATATATGTGTGTTTTTATTTTATATATCTGTGTTTTTATATTATATTTGTGTGTGTGTGCTTATATTATATGTGTGTGTTTATATATGTATGTATTTATGTGTTTGTATTATATATGTATGTTTATATTATATGTGCGTATTTATATTACATATATGTATGTGTTTATACTATATGTGTGTGTTTATACTATATATGTGTGTGTTTATATTACATATGTGTGTGTTTATATTATAATATAAATTACATTACATATTATAGATATATGTGTGTTTATATTAGTGTATTTATACATCTATCACGTGTATAATATCCATATATTTGTATATATCCACTAATAGGTATTAAATGCAGATCCCTGCACATCACATAGGATAAGGAAGGTCTTTTTGAGCACCGGGTAAGTATTTAAAGATTTTAAAATACTTTTAAAATTCACGTTTAAATACTCCATCATCACATTCAGAAGAAAAAATCAAGCCAGTCTGAAAGTTCTGCGCCCTCCAAACGCAGCCCTTCTACATTCCCTCGGGTTTTTTAAAAAATCCCCTTGCATAAATATAGTTCTGGAGCTCCATGATTGGAATTCCCAGGGGGCATTTTTGTGGCACTCAGAGCAAATGTGGTTGACACTTGTTCTTTGTTACCCTTGGGCTACTGTTTTGATCCTCGACTGAATGGATTTATCCCTGTCAGCACAAGGAATTCCGCACTCTTGTCCTAAGTAAATTCTACAACCCTTCCCATTTCTGTGGACATGCAGCACCAGAACGTTCAGGTGCTTCACGTTCCAGGCAGCTTTGGGAATTTAGAGGAGGAATTCCGTGGGTGAGCCCTGAAACCCTGGTCCCCTCTCACCATCCAGGGAAATGCGCTGCCGTTCGCATCCCTGCTTTATTTCTTCCCCCTTCGTGTGGATGGGAGGCACACGGAACTCTAAACAGCCGCGGGGAAATAATTGGTATGAAGCTGGAGAAGCTTAATTTTGATGAAGCAATTAGTGGCTGTTTCCTGATTGCTCTCAGAGCCGTGAAGAGGAGGTGAAGAAGATCGTGCCGCCTCTTTCAATCCCCAGCCCTTCCCCAGCTCCCCAGACCTTTTGCCCTCCTATTGGACACCGCCAAAGTTGCTTTGAATTTTTTCAGAAAGTGTCTTGTGAGCATGGATTCTCCAGAAGGTTAAACATAAATTAGTCATAAAGCCAACAAAAGGGAGAGGAAAAGAGGAGGCTCAGCGATTCTCGGCCAAATTTCTCCCTTTTCAAACTGCTGGGGGTTGGCTAGAACCAAGAAAAGCTGAATTCTAATTCCCTTTCCGAATAATAATAACAACAATAATAATAGTAATAGTAATAATAATAGTAGTAACAATAATAATACTGTTTGCTGCCATTTGTAACCTCCAACATTAATGTGCCACGAGCTCTGTAGAGCTGCAGATCTGAGCAGTGTTTAAGACAACAAAGTGCTGTTTGATAGCGGAGCCTTTCTGTGGAGCAGCTCCTCTTCCTGCCTTTGATGGGCGATGCTTTATTTAATCAATTATTCATCAAAGTTCGGGCATTCTTCTTATATATTTAGGGGAAAACTAAAAGATGCCTTTCCTGGGCTTTCTTGTTTGAATAAAAGTTTAAATAGAATGTGGAAACAGTCGCTTTTGAAGGGAAAAACCCCACAGCTTGGAGAGCTCGCGGTGTCGAGCGCCTGAGCAGGATTTGCGTCTTTGGGAGAGGAGAAGAGGGAAAAAATAGACATTCCCGAGCTCTGTAGCTGAGCCAAAGGCGCCAGGAGGGCTCTGCCCAGCTGCCTGGCCGACACAAAGAGCGGGAGCAGGGATCTGCCCGGGGTTTGCCCGGCCGGGGCTGAGCCCCGGGGCAGCGGGGCCGGGCGGGCTCCGGACTCGGAGTGGGGCTGGGGAGCATCTTGAGCAGTTGGGAACATTTGGCAGCTTCACATGGAAAAAAATGACTGCTGGGGAAGCTGAGCGGCTGCTAATTAGCAGCACTGAACTGTGGGTAAGGACAGTGGATTTTAATGTGAGAGGAATTCTACAATAACCACCCCGGTGAAGGAAATAGCAGGAAATGCTCCCGAGCTGACCCTCGTGGCAATCTGAGCTGCACGTTGCAATAATCCTGTAAATTACTCGGCTTTTTTATCCAGGAACTTGGAGTTAATTAGTAATTTAACATTCCTCCATGCTATTAAATGTCTTTCTTGCATTATATTATGTTGTTTCATGGTCTTACCTTAACACTAATGGGGTTTAGTTCTATTTTCTCCAAACAGTAACAGTAAAATAAATCCGAGCTGGAAAATTAATTAGTTCTCTTTTACCTTTGATTTACCTGTTAGGAACAATTAAGTGGCAGAGGTTTGGAGTGGTACGAGGTTCCCTGGAGATGAATGGATTCCTGGGAAGTGCTGCTGGAGCAGGGCTGAGGATCAGGAGTGGGTGAAGGGCTGGGGGCTCTGAGGGGCAGCACCGTGGGCTCGGGGCTGAGAGGGGCCAGGGCAGGAGGGGAGGCAACCCCTCATCCCTGTGTCCCTTTATCCTTTTATCCCTGTGTCCCTCCATCCTTTTATCCCTGTGTCCCTTTATCCTTTTATCCCTGTATTCCTGTGTCCCCACATCCCTGTGTCCCTTTATCCTTTTATCCCTGTCTCCCTGTGTCCCTGCATCCCTGTGTCCCCTCATCCCTGTGTCCCTGTGTCCCTGTATCCCTGTATCCTCTCATCCCTATATCCTTTCATCTCTGCATCCCCTCATCCTTGGATCCCCTCATCCCCTCATCCCGGCATCCCTGGATCCCCTCATTCCTGCATCCTTGGATCCCCTCATCCCTGCATTCCTGGATCTCCTCATCCCCTCATCCCTGCATCCCGGGGTCCCTGGATCCCCTCATCCCTGCATCCCTGGGCTCCTGGGAGCAGCTCTGTCCTTCACATCTGGAATTGTGCACGATTTATTCCTCCTGGTGCTGTCCTCGCAGCTGCAGGGATCCGAGGGCTCGTTAGGAGGATCTAACACCTGAGCTGGGATCCCAGGGAAAGTTTGGGCTAGAGTTCCAGGGGTCATCAGGGGAAGGAGCCTCTCCTACACTAATCCAGCGCAAGTTCAAACTTGGGGTGGGATTTTCTCTCCCTTCCTCCTCCGCACGCTGTGGCTCAGCTGCAAGGTCCGCTGCCTTTGGGAGCCAGCAGAGAGCCTGGGTTGATCAAACCGGGTTTGGGATTTGGGTGTCTAAATCAGGTTTGGGATTAGGCTTTATTAAGCCAGGTTTTGGGTTTGGTTTACTTAAGCCAGGTTTTGGATTGTATTGACTAAGCCAGGCTTGGGATTGGGGTGGTTAAGCCAGGTTTTGGATTTGTATTGATTGAGCCAGGAAGGGATTGGGGTTTATTAAGCCAGGTTTTGTGTTTGTATTGATTAAGCCAGGTTTTGTGTTTGTATTGATTAAGCCAGGTTTGGGGTTTGGGTGATTAAGCCAGGTTTTTCACAGGCATTTCCTATCCCTCTGGTGGTGGCAGCAGTGGGAGCTGAGGGGGTTCCAATTCCCCATGGGATGAGTTCCCATTCCCCACGGGATGAGTTCCCATTCCCCACAGGATGAGTTCCCATTCCCTGTGGGATGGGTTCCCATTCCCCACAGAATGAGTTCCCATTCCCTATGGGATGGATTCCCATTCCCTACAGGATGAGTTCCCGTTCCCCATGGGATGAGTTCCTATTCCCCATGGGATGGGTCCCATTCCCCACGGGATGGGTTCCCATTCCCCACGGAATGAGTTCCCATTCCCTATGGGATGGGTTCCCATTTCCCATGGGATGAGTTCCCATTCCCTATGGGATGGGTTCCCATTTCCCATGGGATGAGTTCCCATTCCCTATGGGATGGGTTCCCATTCCCTGTGGGATGAGTTCTCATTCCCTATAGGATGAGTTCCCATTCCCCACGGGATGGCCCAACACCGGGGCACTCTGGCGGCTCCGGGAGCGGGTCCGGCCCCGGGTCCGGCCCCGCGGGGGGCTCGGGAAGGGCCGGATCCCACACGGAGCCCTTTCCCTGGCTCCGTGCCCGGGCCCCGCTCGAGCAGCGCCGCTCCCCTCTAGATCCCGTCCTGCGCCGCTGGACTGGAGCTGCCATAAAAAATTCATCTCTGCCTGAAGAGGTTCGTGCGCCCGTGTCCTGCCCATTGTCAGACAAATCGAGGAGCGCGGGGAAGGCAGAGCCGGGCCCGGGATTTATTTACTCCTTGCGCTCCAATATTGAGAGGAGCCGCTCCGGCCCTTCAAAGGGGACGGTGACAATGCGGTGACACCGGGTCAGCGGCGCCGCGGTACCTGCGAGGGGATTGTTCTGCTGCCGGAGAGGAAGTGACTGAAACCTCTTTTTCTCATCGCTGTCTGCTCTGATTGATGGCTCGCTGGTCACACTCGCCGTGCCCTTTTTAAATAATTCACGATGTCATCACAGCACCAGTTTATAACTGGCCTGTTATTTTTACCTTTGTTCACTCACTAACAGGAGATTCCATAAATTAACTACTCGGGGCTTTGGGAGCCTTAGGACTCAGTGAAACGTTCCTTTTTGCTTTCTCTTTCCTTATTTTATTTTATTTTTTTCCCCCAAGCTTTCAAAGCCTTCCTGCACACGGCAGCAAAGATTTTTCAAAAGCCACAGGCTCCGGGTGTGATAATTCATTAAAAAGCAGCTTAGAAAATCAATAGTTTCTTCTTGATGACATTAATTAAAATATAAGGAAATGCCCCAAATAAAGCAGCCACACTCACCCAGGCTGGGATGAGTTCATCCCTCATACAGGGAGGGCTGGTTTGGACATCACAAATTCCTGCTGGAAGTTCAGGATGAGAACTGGGCATTAATTGATGCCGAGTGCTGCTCTCTGACTGTGCTGGAAACAATCCAAATAAAGACAGCTCCAATTGGAGCCTTGAATTATTTTAGCAGCAGTTAACGGCTAAAATATTGAATAATGTACTTTGCAAATCAGATTCTATTTGTTCTACTCTGGGACTGGGCTGGGTCACTCCGATTAGGCGCTGGCTGAGTATTTATCCTCTCACTGGGCTGTGGAAATGTGGCTCCTAATTAACGGCTGCCAGGAATAATCACTGGGATCCCTTTGCCAGGCTCTCTCATTAGAAGACTTCGGGCACTTTTTACATTGTTTCAGTTATTTTTTGTTAAACAGCTGGGGGTGAATGTCTGATTCATGCAGAAATGGTGCTTCCCTCCTTCCCTGCCCCGCTGGGCCGTGCGCGTTCCCGGATGCCCCTGGATAGCCACAGCAGGCTCCAGCAGAAGAGGGATTCCAGAGAATTGACTGGGCTCCGCACTTACCCCGGCCAAGTTTCTATATTAAAGCGGCCTTTGGGAGGTCAGAGCAGCTATCAGGGAACATGGGATCGGGATGCCCTTTTCCACCCCTTCTTGGGCCCGGCGGGGGCAGCCGGCTGGGAGCAGCCGAGGGGAACGCGGCCTCGCCTTTATTCCCTGTGCCACCCTGGATTTGGGCTCCCCACCTGGAGAAACTGCGGCAGCTCCTTAGGGCGGAGAGCTGGGAGATTCCCTGGGAATGTGGAGGATTTTCCAGCATCAGAAACCCCCCTGGGGAGGAACCCCCTGGGGTGCAGAGCAGCGACCCCAAAGGATGCCCTGGAATGGGCAGGGCACGGAAGGGATGATCCCAGAGCTGCTCTGGAATAAACTGGGGATGAAACGCCTGGGAGATCTTTTCACCTTTGGTTTGCTGTTCAAATCTAGTCCAGATCATACAGCCAAAATATTTGGGGTTTTCTTTACTTTGGGGCTGTTTTTGTTTCGTTTATTCGGCTGGTTTGGGGTTCTGGTTCGGGTTGTTTTTATTGTAGCTGTTTTGAGTTCTTTTTTTCTGTTTTGTTTGGATTTTGGAGTTATTTTTTTGCAGTTGGTGGTGTTTCTGTGTGGGGCTTTTTGTTCGGTTTGTTTCTATTTTGTTTTTTGAGTTCTTTTTTCTGTTTGTTTTTTTTAAAGTTGCTGGTGTTTTTGTGGGGTGATTTTATTTGGTTAGTTTTTATTGGATTTTTGGGTTCATTTTTTCTGTGGCTTTTTTTTGGTTGTGGTTTTGTGGAGGTTTTTGCTTGGTTTGTTTTTATTTTTGTTGCTGTTTTGAGTTCTGGGGTTTTTTTGGGCAATTTGCGGTATTTTTGTGGGGGATTTTTTCTTGGTTTGTTTTTATTGCTGTTGTTATGACTTCTTTTTTTTCTTTTTATTTTTCTGTGGTTGGTGATATTTTTGTGGGGCCTTCTTTTGCTCGGTTTGTTTTTATTGCTGTTGTTGTTTCGGGTTGTTTTTTTTCTGGTTTTTTTTCTAATTTTTGGTCATTTCTGATATTTTTTTTTGGGGGGGTATTAGGTTTTGCTGGTTTTTTTTGTCTGCCTGAGATCCGCTTTCCAAGCCCTTCCCGATACCTGCTGGGGGCAGAGCTGGTGCTCAGCCCCGGGACCCCGTGGGGGTAATTAACAAGGAGTCAAGTTCTGAACTAGCTGAGACAAATTGGAAAGCTGCGAGTTGGGAGATAAGAGCCGGGGGTGACGCTTTATTTGTGCCGGGGTTATCAAATCGGAATAAGCACTCGGAGCAAAAAGCAGCATAAAAGACGGGAGGGAGGGACGAGAGCCCCGCAGTAATTGGGTTTCCCCACACAAATGGGATCCGTGCAGCAAAAGGATTTCCCTCGGAAGCCGCCGGGCTGAGTTCGGGTGCGCGGCTTCCATTAGCCCCTGCTCGGCTCCAGCCCCTTGCCAGGCAGATAAATGCAGGAAACGTCCCAACATTTGATATCCTAATCCCATTCGCTGCTCTTTCCGACAGCCCGGAGTGGCCAGGAGGAAATCACAAAATCGCAAGAGGGATATTGCGACATACGGCGCCTTTCATGAGAATATAAAAAATGAGATTATTTGGTCTTTTCATATGTATTTTTTTTTATTATTTTTCAGCGTTTGGTTATTGATTTAAAAAATATCAGAATCCCAGTTTTATGCACTGTGAGCTTAGGGAGTTATCTAGAAAAGAAGAACAGATTTTAGTCTTTAAAATCTTGAAATTTCTCCCTTGCGTTCAGAGAGGAAGGGATGGAGGGATAAAAGCAGAACAGGGAAATAAAGAATCTGTAGGAAACATATAAAACACAAATAAAGGAGATAAAGAAAATACAAATTGATTTTCTGAGAGCACAAAAAGAAAAAAGGGGAGTGTTGACTCTGTGGCTCAGAACTGCACAACTGTTAGCAGGTTTAAGCTATTCCTGGGTTCTTGGACTTTATTTCATTTTATTTCCCAGCAGGACTTGGAAGGTAAACAGTACTAATGTGTGTGTATATATAATATAGATGCTATATGTATTGTATACGTTGTATATATGATATATATATCATATTATATTTATTATGTAATTAACATATATGCTTTATGCAATATGTGACATGTTATATGTTGTGCCTTATATGTTATGTGTTATGTGTTATGTGTTGTATGTTATGTGTTGTGTGTNTCTGGAATTTCCACAGAATCCTGGAATCTTTTCGGCTGGAAAATCCCTCCAGGACCACGGAGTCCCAGCTGTGTCCAGTGCCCAGCCCAGAGCCCTGAGTGCACCTCCAGGAATTCCTGGGGCACCTCCAGAGATGGGCACTCCAAACCTCCCTGGGCAGTGCCAATCCCTGAGCACCCTTTCCATGGGGAAATTCCTGCTGCTGTCCCCCCTGAGCTGCCCTGGCCCAGCCCGAGGTCATTCCCTCTGCTCCTGGCCCTGTTCCTGGGAGCAGAGCCTGGCCCAAGGTCCCACCCTCCTGCCAGGGATTTGTGGAGAGGCTGGGGTTGTGGTGTCTCCAGGTTTTCCTTAGCCCAGCAGTAAGGGGTTGGTTTTTTAAGGTTTTGTAAGGTTTTGAAAAGTTTTATATGATTTCTGTAAGTTTTGAAGGGTTTTGTAGGGTTTTGTATGTGTTTTGTGGGGTTTTGTAGGGGTTTTGTATGTTTTTGCAGGGTTTTTGTAAGGTTTTGTAGGTTTTCTGTTGGGTTTCTGTAGGGTTTTGTAGGGTTCACTCCCTCTCCCCACTGCTCAGGGTTCCATGGTCTCTAGAATCCCAAAGCCTTGGGGCAGCTCCGGGCTGGCACCTGGTGAACCCAAGCCCTTCCACTCCCGCCCTTCTCCCGTTTGCAGCCCAGGTAACCCTGGATGTGCTGGAGGATATTCTCCATTTCCTGGGAATATCCGTCTGCCCAGGAATTCACTCGCTTTAATTGGATTTCGTTGCCATCCCCGCGTCGTCTGCGTCAGCAGACTATTCCTGGAGCAGGCACAGCCTGGTGACTTTTCCCAGGGAAGGGGAGGTGGGAATGGGCCGTAGGTGCTGCTTCCTGCCGGGAACACGGAGCTGCTCCACGGGGACACAGCCCAGGCCTGGCTGCAAACCCAGCCTGCAGAGGGGCAGTCACCCCTGGGACTCGGGGCTGGCTCCCCCGGGGGCAGGAGTTTATTTTCGTACGTACAGATGTCGTTTCATTCCACTGCGTTTCATTTTCGTGGGAATAGGAAGGCGGAGATGCCGGATCAGGGCAAGGGATGTCCCTTTCCAGCAGGATCTGCCCCTCCTGCCTCGGCCTCACCGGCTGCCAGAGGAGAAGAGGCTCCAGGCGCGAGTGCAAGGGCAGGGGCTGCTCTATGAAGGGCGGGCTTTGGCTCGGGTGCTTCTGCAAGAGGAGAAGTCCATGTCTGGCTATTCCACTCAGGAATCCCATAAAAACTCTTTTCCGCCTTTTTTCATCCATCCATCTCTTAGCAGGGTCCGAGGACCGCCAGCTTAGGCTGAGCTTTCCCCCCTCAGAAGGGAGATGAAGGTGAGGATGAGGAGCTCAGACGGGGACACCTCCAGAGGGCCTGGGGGACACCTCCAGCAGGAATCGGGGCTCTCCTCCGGCTTCCTCAAGCTCCTGTTCGGCCTCTGTGGGAGGCAGCGCTGCAGATCCACCGTGGGATCAGTTCTGGCTGTTTGGGACGTGCCCTCGCCTCCCTCGGGGTGAGATATCCGTGCCCGTGTGAAGTTCCCCGGCACGCCCAAGGGAGGATTTATCCATAGCAGAGAGCCCCGGGCAGTGAATACAAACCAACACCTTCCCCTGAAAGGACTTTTAGTTTGCCCAACAAGGCACAAAACCTTTCCTACCCACCAAACACCCGGAGATGCCTTTGGACCTTTGGACCGGGAAAGGTGCAGCAGGCAGGGGTGGACAGGGATGGCCTTAACCCTTTGTCGGCGCCTCCCTGAGCGGCGTGGCTGCTGGAAAAGGCCATTCCCTGCTCCTCCTGTGCCTGTCCCACCTGTGGTGGCAGCAGCAGAGCTTCTCCCAGCCGGAGCCGGCAGCAGCGGTGGGGTGGGATGGCTCTGGGTGCCCAGGGACACCCTGTCTGTCCCTGGACCCGGTGGCAGCAGGAACAAAACCCCCTGGTGCAGGAGAAACGCTCCCAGAGCAGAGGCTCGGTGTGGAAAATCGGGGCTGCGGCACCTGAATCGCCGCCTTTAGTTTATGAAAATTATAATTATTTTGATTTTAGTCCACAGACAGCTTGAAATGTTGCAAAACTCTGCAGGTGCTCTCGGTTATAACAAAACCCCAGAACAGATGGTGCAAGGTACCAGGCCAGCTCAAGGGATTAAACGCAAGGCTTTTGAAATTTAAAATTAAAGCTGGGTGATCTTGGGAAAATGTACCTGCCAAACAAGCTCGCTTAAAAAAAAAAAAAGTTCTTCAAGTTCCCCATACAAGCTGATTTAAATTCAAATGAGACAAAAATTGGGCACTTTAAAAGTGCTTAAGAGAGGATTAAAAATCTGCGAGCGGGAAGAAATGGGATGGATACGGGATTTTTGGTGGCCAGAGTCATTCTTGCTCTCGGTTTCCCGGGGAGTGGTTCAGCGCCGGCTGGGCAAAGGCTCTGCCCACGTTCCCTTGGCATTGTCCGCTGCTCCAGGCGAGGCTCGCGGTGGCAGAACTGATCCCCCGGTGCCCCCGCAGCCCGGCGCCCGTCCCGGCGGCAGCTGGGGACGGGGCTCCGCTCTGCTTTGGGCGGGTAAAATCAAAATCCACCCCTGAGTTCAGCCAGGGAAGGCTCCGGCTCGGAGGCCGTCGGGCGGGGCCGGGAGCAGCGCCGGGCGGGCGCGGCCCGCGCTCCAGATGTCCCCTTTGTCGCCGCCGCTGTCGCCCGGCGGCGCCGTTCCCGCTCGCCCTGGCACGGGACATTGTTTCCCGCGTCGGTTTTTTGTTTAAATCGCTCCTAATCGCCAGCGCGGTGGGGGCAGCGAGGCTCACAATGGGCAGGGAGCCGCCGGGGTGGAAAAGCCGCAATCTGGCCGGCTTTGATGGCCTTGTTGGCCGGAATTTGGGACTCCAGCGCTGAACACTTCGCTGCAGCTCCATGGAAAGCAGAAAGGGCTGGCAAAGCCCGCCACGCTGCCCGGTGTTTGCTGGAGCCTTTGTTAATGTGCGAGATAACCTATTAATCACAACTTTTATATTCGTATGCAAAACGTGCCTGGAGGACAATTTAATCATTTGTTACAAGCACTTGCTATATTTACTTTCCCTTTCCCTCTCCCTTCCCTCTCATTGAGGGAGAGGGAAAAGGGATTCGGCCTCGCCGGGACGGGCGCCGGGAGCCTCCCGGAAAAGGGAAAACTGCGCAAAGTTTCAGCCCGCGCCGCGTTTTGATAGGGATTTGAAAGTCAGCGTGATTAAAGTAATTGAAAGCTCCTCTCATATTTTTCCTGCCCGTTGCTGTCTCGTCTTGTCACATTAAAGGTTTTTAAGGACTTTAATTAGGTGTGTTGGTTACGGAGCCGACAGAGAGCAGCCCTGTCCACGCCCAGCCCCTTGACGGGAGATGATCACTCTGGCAGGTACAGGCTGGCAAGCTGAACCGATATAAATTAACTAGGAAAGGTTAAATTAGAGTAAAACGAGGATTGTAGACCAATCTAGGAAGCAAAGTCAGCGCTGAGCCGGTGCCTGTTCTGCCCGCTGCTCTCGGCCCTAACTGCGCGGAGGGCTCGGGACCGGGGAGCTTTTCCTGCGGATCGGCGTTAATCGTTCCCTTAAAAATCACTTCGGGCCTGGAAAGGCGGGCCAGGGCGGGGAAGCCTCAGGGAGGACAGTGCGAGGCTTCGCTGCGCTTCGTTCTCTGAGCGGTGCAGAAAGGCGGATTTGGGAAGGGTTTTGCAGAAAGGGAACAAACGTCGGGAGGGCTCCGAGTGGGGCAGAGCGCAGGAACCAAAGGGACCGGGGGGATTCTGTGCAGCCACCGAGACCTTCAGCCTGTGCCTGTGGCCTGTGTGTCACTGTCCTGTGTCCCTGTCCTGTGGCTTTGTGTGTCCCTGGCCTGTGTCCCTGTGTCCCTGTGTGTCCTTGGCCTGTGTCCCCTGTGTGTCCCTGTGTGTCCCTTTCCTGTGCCCCTGTGTGTCCCTGTGTGTCCCTGTGTGTCCCTGTCCTGTGCCCCTGTGTATCCCCTGTGTGTCCCTGTGTGTTCCTGTGTGTCCCTGTGTGTTCCTGTGTGTCCCTGTGTGTCCCTGTCCTGTGTTCCTGTGTGTCCCTGTGTGTCCCTGCCCTGTGCCCCTGGTCTCAAGCCCAGGGGTTCCTCCTGGCCCGCTTCCCCACCCTGCCACCGTTCCCCAGCCACCACTTCCCAGCACTGGGAATTTGTCCCAGAGCATCCCAGCTCCAAGAGATGGCCTTGGCTGGGCCTCACCTTGCACACCCTTTGGAGTCAGCACCACGGGCTTGGGATGAACCTTGGGGTGCTTTTCAGTGGTCAGGACCCAAAAAAAAGGGCAGCGCGATAGCAATGCAGAAATGTTAATTTTAAAATGTTTTTGTTAGTTTTTATTATATTTAAATTATTCTCCAGCACGCAGCAAGACGGGACCACCTCTGGATGGTTCTCGATCACTTTTTTAACTCCCCTGCAGGACTGCTGAACAATGCAAGCAAACAGAGACTGATCCTATTCTTTATCTGAATTAAAAAAACAACAGTCCTTGTTGTGTTTTATCAGGATGTCTATTTGGTTGGGTATTCAATTACAGGGTTCATTAAATCAAGATCGCTGTAGCCATATTTCATCTTTTCATTGCACTGTGACACTGGGGGGGGTTTCCATGCCCAGTGCAGGAGGCTGAGTTGTCCCTTGCAGCCCAGAAACGACATTTGCCACCTCAAACTGGTGGGAATTCTCAGAATTCCCAAAATTAGAGCCTCACGTGTTGCCAGCATGTCCGTAACCGGGATCGCTGGTTCCACACACCCTTTTACCCAGCCATAACGGCCAGGAAAAATGCGTTTAATTTGTCTGGCAGTCTTTAATCTCCCCCTTTGTTGGAGTGCTTGGTGCTGAAGTATTTTTTCAGGGTCTCGGTGGTTGCTATAGATATTTCACTCCGTAACAAGGATTACGCTGCATTAATCCTAGGAAAAGATACCGTAATTAATTTGAAAATTGCTCCGGAGTCGAGAAGTATTTAAAACCTTAATTAGGCCTAACCTTGTTTTCTCCCCCAGCTCATCAGATGCCGGCTCTGAGGAGGGGGATCGTCCCTGCGCCGCCGTCCCCACGCGCCGCCGGGAGCCGCGGCTGGCGGGGAGGGAAGCGGTTCCTCGGAGCTCGGGAGAAATGCGGCGCATTTATCAGCTCTGAGTGGATATCATTGTGTTTATAACAGAGTGGAGGCACCATGCAATTTTGCTCTTGAAATTGGTTTATATAGATGACTGGTTGCTGTGAAGTGTGTGTCAGAGTTGCATGCAGCCCTTATGAAGTAGTACAATTGTCATCGCTTCTTACATGGTTGTTGAGGAGAGCTGAGAGCCCGGCTCAGTCAGCTGTTGAATAGATAACCCAACACACTTAACGTGGCATACATTGTAAAGAATTACATGCCTGCTACAATGAGCTCTGGGCCTCTGCTCGAGATAATAATCCTGGTGGGTGTACCACGTGTGGCGGCTGTCTGATCGCTCAGATATGACTGACGAAACATAAAGAAAAATGTCAGGCGGCTGCGAGGAAAATGCTGCTGGAAGTTTGTTTAAGGCTCACGGCCACGGCTGCGCTCCCGCGTTAACCCCGGCTCTGCCGCGGATCCCCCGGCTCCGCTGGGGTGAGGTTGGGTTTGTCAGCTGCGATAAAGGCCCTGCCTGTCCCTCCCCGTCGTGGTGGCCTCGTCCTCCCCTCTCCCGGCGAGCAAAGTCCCGGCGTCACTTCACATTTGCCAAACGCCACCGCGGAGGGCGAGCGCTCGCGACTTCTTAAGTGCCGTGGCACAACTGATTGTGGGGAAGGGAAGGGCAGCCGGGATAATCGAGCTGGCAATATGGACTGGGCTGCAGCAGCAGCAATTAACAGTGCTGGCAGATTAACGAGAGGAGGAAAGAAAAAGAAAGAGAGAAAGAAAGAGAGAAAGAAAGAGAGAGAGAAAGAGAGAAAGAGAGAGAGAAAGAGAGAAAGANCAGGGAGCAGGTGCTCCAGAGGGGCTCAGGCGAACGTGCGGGAGAAACGCGGACGCGGCCCTGAGGCGGTCGGAGCCGAGGCTGAGCTCCCCGGGTTTGTGCTCTGCTCACCTCACCTGGGACGCCTTCCACCCCTCCTGCTGCCCCTGCAGCTCGTGCCGGAGCGTCCCTGGATGTGGGACCGCGGAAAGGGCAGGGCCGAGGGGCTGGAAAGGCCACCTGGGCATCTCCCTCTGGAGCGGCGCAAGCCTGAGGGAGCCCAGCTGGGCTGAGAGCTGGGGGGTTCTTTGCCCCGTGAAAAATCACAGGAAGGGTTAGGATGGAAAGAGGGAGGTGAGGGAGACCCTGTAATTTGTAATTTCTGGTATTGTTCAACCCATGGCTGTGTCCTGTGGGATGGGAAATGTCCAGCACACCCTTCCCATGCACGTGGAGGGAAATGCCAGGGCCAGCTGTTCCCTGCTGGATTATTTCTCTCCGCTTACATGGAAGCCTTTTACCTACATTTTTATTTAATTCCCAACTTATTTCCTTGAGGGAAGGTGAGAAGGGGTGGAATTATGCCTCAGTAGCCTCTAGGAATGAAGTGTGTGGCTCAGGAAATGGGTTTGGACCTTCAGTCCTGCAGCCAGCAGCATCCCCAGAGAGCAGAGGCGGGCAGGGCAGGGCAGGGCAGGGCAGGGCGAGGGACAGGAGTCGAGTTTCGGGGTTTATTTCCCTCACCCAGAACTCATCCACAACATTTGAGCAGCGTGGGGTAGGGACGTATCCCTGCCCATGGAAAGAGGTGGACTGAGATGAACTTTAAGATCCCTTCCAACACAAACCAGTCCGGAATTCTGTGGTTCAGTTCTACAGCTTTTCCACTCCCAGCTGGTGTGCCTGGTGTTCCTCCCAGCCCATCCCAGCCACCCTGGACTTGGGATATTTTCCTGTCAGTGCAGCAAAATGTGACTTTTTCTGGTAAGAAAAATTCAGGGCTCTCCTACAGCCCCAAGTCTTTTCTAGATCTTTATTGCTGGGATGTAGTCAGTCTTAATTATGGCCATAATCTGGCCCTAATGCTTGCTGTTCCGCTCCTTTCCCCCCTCCCATCCCAAACACTTTTATTTTTCTCTTTTTGATAAAGTCTCCATAAAGAAATCCTGTTTCAGGAGCTGTAGCTGAAAATACCTTGTAGTGAAGCTGCCAATTCAGCAGCATTTTTTTTTTGGTGAAATCTGAAGTATTCTTAAATTGACCACTTTTTTAAAGGGTTCAAAGCTCATCCCAAGAGGTGAAAAAAAATCTCAAGGAAAGAAAAATCCAAACAACCTCTTGGTTAAATCCTAAACTCAAAGAAAAACAGAGGCTGAGGGAAATTATTAATGCTAAATAATAGAAATATAGGGGCAGAGTGGATGATGTTCCAGCTGAGGAGTGGAATTGGAGTTTTGGAACAGGTGTTGGAGTTTTCTGTCCCGTGCCGTGGATTCCCATCCTTTAAACAGCCAAACTGGGGCTTTCTGGTTTGGATTCTGGGGATGGCCCTCTGGAGGCTCCTGTCTGCTCCCTGAATCCCTGCACTGAAATCAGTACAAGGGGCTGCCCTTGGTGCTGGGCTGCAAAACGGGCTCCTCGTGTCTTTTTCCCTGGAACTCTCGCAGGAACTCAGAACTCCGCCGGAATTTCCTCTCTCCCCACGCGCCATATGTTTGTGCATTTTGATATAAAACCCCTCCTAATGATCACATCCAAATCCCAGGCTAACGGTGCAGCGTGTGCAGCAGGAATTGCAGGGATTTTTCCATTTCTCATTTTGCTTGCGGTGCTCAAATTCCCACCCCTGCTCTGCAACCTGGCACCAGCCTGGAAAAAAGTTGGGAAAACAGATTTTGTATCAAATCCTCCAATTATTTGCTTATTTCCAAATATAGGATAGGGGCTTAGTGTGGTTGTTTAGGGTTTTTTTGCTTTTCTTCCACCAAAATGTTGATGATTTGCATGGAGCTTGCTTTGGAGGTGATCCCGTGAGTGAGGGCGGGAGGAGCTGGGAGCCTGAGATCCCATTCCAGGGGCACATCCCGGATTTTCTGCTGCTGCTGGGAAGGCTGTGCTGCCCAGCCCCAGGTTTGAGCAGCTTTGCCCTGCAGAGAGCCCATGGAGCTGTGGGACGTTCCGGATCCCTCCTGTTGGGAGCATCCAGGGCAACGTTGTTTAGGAGATCTGGGATAGGCTCTCGTGCCCTGATTTTTATATTTATATTTTCTCGTTTATGATGTATTGCTCAACTCCTTGAGGTTTTAGAACACAGAGCATTTCCAAAGCTGTGCCTGAGTGTCAGAATGATTTTTCATCCAATGATGGGCTCATGTTTAAACCTGACAAGCTGCGGGGTTCCAAGTACTTGATCCTAAGTTCCCTTTAATCTTCCTGCCTTTTCTGCCTGCGGTTTCCCTTTCCAGACTTTCTGTGCTGGCTTTCTCACTTTCCTGATCCCCCAAACCAGAGCAGGAGTGTCTGGTGTCGGGATTCTGGGCGCAGCCCTGCCCTGCACAGGGACACACACGTTTATTCCATCTTTCCCTTTTCCCCCTCCCGCCGGCCGTCCCTTGTCCTGCTCATCCTCTCAGAGAGCTGAGTTTTGTTTTAAGCGTGGAAATTTGGGATTTCAGAGGCTCCGTCCCCCACTCGGGGGAGTGGGGCTGCCCTGGGGGATGAACTCCTTGTGCCTCACCTCTCCCTGCCCGATGGAGGAATTCAACTCCCGAAAGGAAAAACCGCCTGACCCCAACGCCCTGATCACCAAATCCCGGGATCACCGAGGCTGGAAGAGCCCTCCAGGATCCTTGGATCCAATCTGTGGCTGATTCCCACTTTGTCAGCCCTGAATGCCACATCCAGAGATTCCTTGGACACCTACAAGGCTGGAATTTTGTCTGGTTCAACACTGCAGTGGGAAAACTTAGACCTGTGAAATCTGGGAAAATACAGAGGGTTTGTTCTATTTTTTTTAATTTTTTTTTCAGTTGCAGTGGTTTGGGAACTATTTTTTATTTTTTTTTCCGAGGTAAAGTAGTTTTATTTTAATAACTACAAGCAGCTCTGTTTGTGTCCTTCAGGCAGAAATCCCCACCGCGACCACGTTGCCGTGCTAATGGAAATAAAAGGTGAGAGAACTAAAAATAATAATAAAAATACTTCAGGTGTCTACACTTGAATTCAATTAATGCCTCCATCTTGGTCTATCAAACACTTGAGAGAGCCACAACAAGAGGAAATACAGATATAAGTGCCCAAACAAAGTGGCCAGCAGACAGAAATCACCCCCTCTTCGTGCAAATGCTCAGAGAATCAAATGATCACTTTTATTTTCTCACTTTCCCCTTCAATAATATCAAATATGCCCAGGATGTCAAACCCATCCCGGTGGTGCTACCTCTGCTGCTGAGACAGGAGAAGCTGGGAGCCCATCCTGGTGGGCAGGCAGAGCCCAGGATTCTCCCCTGGCCCTGGGCTTTCCACAGAGCTGGGATTTGCTCCGAGCATCCAAAGGAAACCAGTGAATTATGTGATTTTTTTTTTTTTATTATTATTTCTTTTTTAAGTGTGAATCCCTGGGGATCGGTTAGAAAATGCTTCAGTGCTTTTTAAAATAGCATTTTGCTCGAGTACTGGCTTGGCTGGCGCTGCAGAGCAGAGATTTCATTTATTTATTTATCTATTTATTTATTTATTTTAGGATACAAAGATTTTATTTTATTTTATTTCATTTCATTTCTTTTCATTTGTTTATTTATTTATTTATTTCCTTCCTTATTTATTTATTTATTTTAAGGTCTGGAGATTTCCTTTATTTAGTTAGTTAGTTAGTTAGTTTTTATTTATNGTTAGGATCCAGGGAGGGATTCCTGCCCCTGCATCGCTCCCTTTGGTCCCCTGTGTTTTGCTCTCCCTGGGAGTTTCCTGTCAGGCAAACCCCTCCCCATGCAGCCCTGGAAGAATAATAAAATTGGCTCCTTGCTTTCCTCTCCGATGTTCCCGAGGCTCCAGGGAGCACAAGGACAGAAATCCTTGATTCAGAAACCCTTGATTTCAGAAAAGGAGGAGCAGGGATCCCCGGGATGTGCCTGGAGCTGGGGGAAGACCCCAGAGCCGGGGCCCCCTCTGAACGCGGCTCGGGACCCTGAAGCCCATCCCGTGCCAGTGTCCCGGGCTGCCCCAGCCCGGCCCGGGCACCGCCGGGGGCCCGGGGCCAGCGCGGCTCCGCCGTGTCTGCGCAGCACCTGGAGCACTCAGGAAATATTCCACGACTGTTTTTGTTCACGGACGGAGAACTGTCGAGCGGAGAAGCTGGAGCCCCCGCGGGCCAGCCTCGGGACATCCTGGGAACGACTCCGGCGTGGCAGTTTAAATGAATTGTCGCGCTTTTGGAGACGCCCCGGGCGGAGCGGGGGAGGGACGAGGGCGGAAGGCTCAGGGTGGGCTCTGCCAGGCTCGGCTCTCCCCACCCAAAATCTCTCATCCTGCCCAGGATGAGCACAAAGGGCTCATCTTCAACTTCGCACTGATATCCAAGCCTGGACCTCTTCCCCTGTGCCCAGAAAAGCCCAAATCCTTATTTTAATTTTCAAATCTCAAGATTTCCATGAACTATTATATTTATCTACTGGGGTAATTCCAAAAATATTTTTTGCTACAAAAAACCTTCATTTTGGTGGGAAATCGTGCTTTCACTGCGCAGAAAAAGGCATCATACGGGGTGATAAAAATATCTCTGGCAATACTGTGTGCAATGAGGAAAGGAATCAGTTTTCCTTTCTTGAAAGGCCAGGTTGGAGCACAAAAGGGCTGAGGGTCCCTGGGCAGCCCTGCCTGGGGTGGCTCCGTTCAGGGACGGGGTCAGGGTCACCCCCCGGACATCTTCGGAGCATCGTTCCATGGTACCCACACCCTCAAGTGTTCTCCCTCTCCTCCACATTTAGAGACACAATATTTGTGAGGAAAACGTGGATTTATGCTCAGAAGCCTCAATGCCAGTTCAAGTTTCCAGGAAATAAATCAGTGTTTGCAGTTGGCAGGAAAAATGCCCGAATGTCACCGGGATATTTCTTACCTGCTACTCACAATTCTGATTTTTTGGGGGATCATTTTGCAGCAGGATCCTGGAAAGATCAGGTAGGTTGAAGTATTTCTTTCCCATGGAAAACCCACAATTAAATCCTTTTTTAGCTTGGGCTATTTTCCCATCTTATTCCTCACTCCTGCGGCAATAATTTAAATATCTCCCGTAATCTAAGATTGTAAAAAAAAATTTGCACAAACATCTTTGAAAGCTCAAATCTTCATGCACCTGTGCCCACTGGTTACTACTGAGGTGTTAAAATAATTTTTCCCATTATCCTAACGAGTTCCTGATGCACCCAAAGAGAATTTGCCGAGTGATTTGGTCAAACCCGGCACCGTGGGGCATTTTCCCTGTGCCACATCAACACAGGGAGGGTAAATAAAATGCTGAGTGGCGGGCACGTTAATTACGACCTTCGTTTACGAGGGAGGGATAATGAAACGTGCTCTAATCAGGCCTGGTGGGGCAGGCAGAGCGCTCCTGGCCCGGGAGGTGCCGCTCCCTCGGGAGCGGGGATTTCTGCCCAGGCCTGATGGTTCCGCTGGGAGAGCCCCGGGAGCCGCCTGTGCAGAGGTTTAATTTAAAGTGTGCTTCTCACTAGGCTGCTCACAACACTTAATTAAACTCTGCTGCTTTGGCAATGACAAATGCTGCGGCGCTGAGGAGCCCGAGCCGCAGCCGCCGAGGAGTCTCCAATTCCCTTCGCGTGCGGCGGCGGCCGGATCCAGGTCAGCAGAGAGGGAAGGCTAAAAGTGGGATTATTTCAGGGGGTTGAGGCAGTTGCCGCTTCCCAGCAGCCGTGTGAATCCTGAGGAAGGGTTTGGATGTTGCAGCACGTGGACGCGGGAGAAGATTCCCGCTGTTCCTCAGCCTCTTCTTCTGAGGTGCTGCTGCTCAGCCGAGACCCCTCTCCTCGCCCTGCTGGGCGCAGGGTGTCGCGGTAGGGAGCAGACAGGACTCGGTTTCTCCCTGCAGAAAGGCCCATTCTTTATTGACAAAGCTCATGTCTTCAGGAAATATCAGAGCCCTGACGCCCTGACGCTCGGTTTGCTGGTCGGCGGCCGGCCGGCGTGCACGTCTGTCAGATCTCTCTGGTTTTGGTTCCTTCCCGGGTCTTGTTTTCACTGATTCCCGTGGGACAGGTGTCTCGTTTGTTACAGGTGCAAACGGTTCTCCTAGCAGGACAGTCTGTTGCGCTAACTGCTTTCGTTCTCATGATTTTTCACGTGGGAATTTACAGCTAGCTCAGCTGGAGTAGCAGGGCCTAAACCACATTTTATAAGGTTTTTCTTTTATATCTCCACCTGTACGCAACAGCAGGGCTCTGACTGTCCCCCTGTGCTGGCACTGCTGGGCTCACTCCTCCAGGGCTGGGGACAGCTCTGGGACAAGAGGGACACCGAGAGACTGGAGCGTGGCCAGGGAAGGGAATGGAGCTGGGAAGAGGCTGGAAAATTCCTGAGGGAGCTGGAAAGGGTCTGGAGAATTCCTGAGGGAGCTGGGAAGGGGCTCAGGCTGGAGCAAAGGAGGATCCAGGAGGGAAAAGCTCTGCAGCAGAGCCCTCCCCAAACTTCCCACGCTTTTTCCTCCCCTCACATTTTCTCCCACTTTTTCATTTTCCCCTCACGGCAAGGGAGACCCTGAGGGGCCGGAGCGTGTCCAGGGAAGGGAANCAGTGCTCTGGCTGGGGACAGGGTGGGATTGGGCACAGCTGGGACTCCATGGGCTGGGAGGGCTTTTCCAACCTCAGGGATTCTGCTGTGGGACGTCTCTTCCCAAAAATGCAGCCAGGTGCTCCCCAAATCCAGAGGCCCCCACTGGAAGAAGGTGATTACAGAGAGAATCACAGCTTTGGACAGGCTGTGCCATCCCCTATTCAGACAGGTTTTTAAACAGACAACTTTCTTCCAAGTCAATAAAAAAATAAATCGATTTTCTCACATTTCAGCCACGGAATACCAGCCTGGGATGTGAGGGAACACTCTTGCCTGGCTGTTTTTAGCTGCCAGACCTGTGTGTTAGGCATACATGGACACAAGCGCCGTTGCATGTTCAACCATGGTGTCCTCTGGTTTAATTCCCTGTTCCCTGTCCACCTGTCCGTGCAGCTCAGGCAGGGGAATGTAAATTGTCAGGAATGTGTGGTGTCTCGTTTAACACCTGCATTAATAAAAAAGGCAGTGAAAAGCTCTCTCTGATGAGAACAGTGGGGTTTCTCCTCTCTCTCCAATCCCCAGGCAGAGAGTGCAAGGACACAGCTGGAACAGGAGGATCTTTAAGGCTTCTCCCAGCCCAAATCCTGGGATTCCGTAAGGATGCACATTTTGGGAAGCTGCCCCTCAATTTAACCCTGTCCTGAAGCTGAAAATTTCTGAGGCAAAAAAACCCTGAGGTTTTTTGCCATGAAAACCTCTATTGGCAACAATAAATTGTTTGAATTTACAAACAATTTTCTAAAAATTTTACAATTTTACAAAATGAGGCTTCAATTTCTTCTGGGGTGGTTAAAAAAAAAGGGGGATGTGGGTGCAGAGGAGGAGGAGGCAGGAGGAAGGTGCCTCCAAACCCTTGGGTGTGAGGATGTGATTGCAGGGCTGGAGAACATTCCCTGTGAACTCCAGAGGCTCCCAGACGGATTGCAGGGAGTGCTTCCCTGGGGATGGGGTCAGTCCTTGCCCCCTGTTCTGGGGCAGAGCCGGGCACAGGAGCTGGGCCCTCGTGGAGCTGGGAGGGCGTGTTGGGTATGGCAGCCAGAGTTACAGAAATATCACCCTGCTTAAAGCTTGTTTTGCTCTTTGAAGGGTATTTCTGATGAATTCTAATGGCAACCATTTTGTTAATTTAATTGATTTTTTTTTTCTTTTTAGTAGGGACTTGAATAAAACCTCACAGGAGTCCCCAAGGCCCTGTGCTTCTCTTTGATGTGGCCCAGCTCTTCCCCTGCTCTCTCCCATCCTTTTTCATCCCTTTCTCCTCTCTTTTTCTCTGCCGGGAGCTCTCCCCTCACCCTTTGCACCCAGCAAATTGTTTCCTGCAGCCTTTCCCCCTTCTCCCCTCTCCAGCTGGGGTGATCCCAGAACATTTCTCAGTCACAAGTGGGGAAGGTTTCTGGCTCTCCACCCTCACAGGGATCACCTGCCCTGAATTCCCTCTGATGACCTCTGGTATTTTTCCCCCTCTCATCCTTCCCCACCATTTTGGGTGTTTGGTGCTGGTGCTTCCTTCCCAGGGCTGTTCCAGCAGCAGGAGCTGCTCCATCTCTGCCTCCTGGAGCTGCCTGGGTCCAGCCAGGCGGGCGCAGCTCCAGCTCATCGCGGCGCTTCCCGAGCCTGCTCCAAGTGAGAAGGTAAAAATCCCTCTACTGCCTTTTCCTGGAGCAAGAGCAGCTCAGCTGGGCCCTGTTCAGCCTTTCCAAGTGCCCCAGTAAAACCAGTCTGCTGGGAGTGGGAGATAACCCCTGCTGTGACCAATGGGTGCCGGAGACCCGGGGTTTCCGTGGGGTTTTGTGCATTCCCAGCACTGTCAGTGATTCCGGGGATTGTGGCTGTGATGCCTGTGAGAGGCTGATCTGGAACGGAGACGGGAAAGAGTTTAAGGAATAAAGCAGGGATTTATTGAAAAGGCCCCAGAAGGAGACACCGTGGGCAGTGCAAGAGCCCAGCCAGGGCTACAACCAGGGTGGATCCCGGTCGGAGTTCCCCCTTTTCTGGGTCTGGCCCGTTCCCGTGGCGGTTCAGCGGCAGTCCCGGCTGCGGGCGGGGCAGTCCCGTCCTCCCCCACCGCTCTCCTCGGCTCTGCCGGCTGCGCCGCCCGGGGCTGAGGCTGCGGCCGCGCCCGCGCTTGTGGGGCCGGGAAAGGATTGTTCCGAGAGCCTGAGCTGTGAGCAGGAGAACTGCGGACCCTTCCCGTGGAGTCCAGAGTCACAGCCGGGGCAGGCCAGGTCTGGCAATGAGCAAGCTCAAACTCGAGGCATCAGCTGCAGCTGGGAATGGTCATGGCACCACTTCCTAAGGAGGCACAGCTGGAAGTGCCCGTGGCAATTGGCGTTCCTGACCTGCAGGAATTGCTCTGCTTTGGAACAGGGGCATTCCAAGGTGCCCAGCCCCTGGCTCCAGGGAGGGAAGGGCTCTGCCCCGCCAGGCTCTGGGCTGGGGGTGACCCTCAGGGCTTTTTGTAGCCTTCTGCAGTTGCCCTGAGTGCAGCAGAGCAATTCCTGTGGCCAGCAGCTGCAGGAGAGCCCCGTTCCGGCCCCGCTCCTGCCCCGTTCCAGCCCCGAGCCCCAGCCCCGCTCCTGCCCCGCTCCTAGGCTGGACGGGCTGTGTGCTCCCCTGGGGCCGCTGCAGCTGGTGCTGGCTGGGACTGGGGTTAAAGCCACTTTTCCTCCCAGCTGCAGGGCCAAAGGAGCCATTTCCGGCGTGCCTTGTGGCTTTTGCCCCTGGTGCCACGGCGAGGTGGCACCGCCGTGGGGCTGGGCCCCAGCGCCGACACGGCCCCGGGGCGGCCTTGCCCTGGCTGGTGGTGTAGGGTGGTGGCTTTCAGATGGTGCTCGTCAGGTTTTAAACCTCCTCAAAGCCCAGGAGCAGCCTCCTAGCCGAGATCCCCCCTGAGCCCGGGGCAGCCCCTCCACCAGCCCGGCCTAGCAAAGCTCGAGTTCTGAACTCTGCCCACGAGTTCAGTATGAACTCTGCCCATGAGTTCAGTATGAACTCTGCCCACCGCTCTTTCCTGAGCTCTGTGGCCCCTTCTTTGCTCCCCACTCCTCCCAGCAAACATTTCTGCTGATGGGTTGGTAGCTGTGATGTGTTTTAGGCCTTTAGGATGGTTATCCCTGTGCTGGGAAAGGTTTTTGCTCTGTTTAGGATGGGATTGTGGCCCGGGCCTGCCCCGTGGTTCACAGCTGTGCTGAGAAGCCCAAATTTGTGGATATTTATCTGCAGACAGCAGCTCTGGTAACCCCCAGGCCGAGTGTGGCTCCTGTCACAGAGACAGCACTGCCAGGAAATCTCTGCTGCTAACACCGGTGGTTCTTTATTCAGCATCCTTTGGATTGTCTTCCTTGTGCCACGTGTCAAAGGGTTGTTGTGGTGGTGGGGCTGTTTGTTTTGGTTTGGGGTTTGTGTTGAGGGTTTTTTTGTTGTTTTGGGGAGGATTGGGAGGTTCACAGAAACACCGAATGGTTTGGGTTGGGAAGGACCTTCGAGAGCATTTCGTTCCAAACCCCTGCCAAGGGCAGGGACAGCCCGGTGTGGTTTTGGAGTTCGGGTTGGGTTTTGATGACACGAGGAGGAGTTCCTGTGGCTGCTGTGGGCTCTGTAGGGCTGGATGAGGCTGTAGCAAGCGTTTGGTGCTCTGGTAACCTCAGCTCTTTGTCACACCTGTATTTCCTGGTGTGTTTCTGTGGAGCTTTGTGGCACTGGGATCTCTGAGCACATTGCTGGATTCCTCTGGCTGCTCCACATCCCACCCTTCCCATGGCACTGCAGCTCCTGCTCCCTGCAGTGCCTCTGGTGCAGTTCTGGTGCCCAGGTCGGGCTGCCTGGGGCACACCATGGACATGGGCCATGGAAAATCTTCCCCTGCGTGGAAAATTCCACCCCCTCAGTTAAACTGGGGATTTAACACCCACCCTTGCTCTGTATTCATACAGACTTTGCCTCCAAATCTCAGTGTTTGCTCTGACTCTTTGGCCACTTTTCTCCCCTTCTTTCATTTTCCCTCCTGCCTGTGCCTGGCTACAGTCTCGAGATGTTTGCCAAATATCCCCCAGTACAGCAAGAAATCCATGTTGAGAGATACCAAATTCCTGTTAGCTCTTAAGGTTGGGAGAGGTGTGTTAGGTAGCCCATCACATAAAGCTTGATCAAAATCCCTGAGTAAATGCCACGGGAACCCTCCAGGAATAGAGCCTTTAATCTTTAGATCGTCTGAGAGGAGCCTGGTGACATGGCCGGGCTTATTGCACAAAGCTCATTTCAGGCACTCTGTGATATTGGGAAGAGCCTCAGGTCCTTCTCCCCATCCTCTTCCAAGAGGCAGAAACGAGTTCTTTCTCATTTTTATTTTCCTTTCCCAATGCTAAAATACAAAAAATTACATAGAAAAGAAAAATACTGGAGTGTCTAAGCACTTGGACCTCCTCAGGGTGCTGGGTGTGGCCGTAGCTCTCCTCACCAGGGCGGGGACCAGGTCACAGCATCCTTGGGACCACTTGGCTCGGGGCCTGTCCTAAGGAAGGAAGCTGTAGCAGGCAACAGTAGAGGTTTCAGTGTGTTCTTTCGTGATCCAAACATCTGATTTTTTTACTTTAAATTACATTATGAAGGGAGTAATAAAAGGAAATACTTAGAAAAAGTAACGTTGCTTTATTAAAAAAAAAAAAAAGGGACCTGCATAGCTAATTCCCATTAACTTGGGACTTTTTATTCTTCCCCTCAGTATTTTTTCCCGAAAAGGGATAAATCTTGGCAAATTTTGTTTCGTTTTTTTTCCTGCAATAATGTTCCTGTTTCATCGGTGGGGGATGTGTAGAAAAATCAGTTTGTGGCCTACTGCAGCCAGGGCCAGGAGCAGAGGGAACGGCCTCGGGCTGGGCCAGGGGAGCTCAGGGGGGACAGCAGCAGGAATTGCCCCAGGGAAAGGGTGCTCAGGGATTGGCACTGCCCAGGGAGGTTTGGAGTGCCCATCCCTGGAGGTGTCCCAGGAATTCCTGGAGGTGGCACTCAGGGCTCTGGGCTGGGGACAGGGCGGAGGTTGGAAACAGGCTGGACTCGGTGTGTGGGAGGGTTTTTCCAGCCTCAGTGATGCTGGGATTCTGCTGTGGGACATCTCTTCCCAGAAATGCCTCGGGGTGCTCCCCAAATCCCGAGGGAGAGGCTGGGGTGCAGGGACAGAGCCAGGAGTGTCCTGTGCCAGCTGAGCCTTCCAGGGGCACCCAGCCACCTCCAGCGCTGCCCAGCCCCATTTTGCGCCTCTTGGATGCTGGGAAAGGCAGAGATGTGTTGAGAGAGTGCTCATCTTGGGTTAATTAGTTCCTTTGCAGGGCTAATTAGGAGCTGAGCTCTGTGCTAACTCACCTGTATCGCTCCTGCACCGGAGGCGCACGGGGAGGGGGCAACTGCAATTCCTTCTCATATTCCAGCTCCAATCCAAGCTCCTGCCCGCCTTCATCCGGGGCCTGGCTATAAAATTCCGGGTGGTTCTTATTTTATGTCAATTGGGTTTTATCTCCTTAATCTGAAACTCCAATGTTTGCCCGCGGCGGCTCCGAAAGGCCTCGCGCTCCCGCGGAGATGATGGAATTCTGCTTCCAGTCTGGGAGGCAGGGGAGAGCTGGGCAGCATTAATCTGGTATCAAGAAGTAATCGAGGCAATCCAGGGGCTGAGGGGGTGTTTTGTGCAGGAATTGATAAACGGTTGATCGACAGAAGTGACCCCTGGGCTCAGTAATTGGCAACTTCCCACCCCTCCTCCTGAAATGAGTCCCCTGGAAGATGGGGATAGAGGGAATGCCCAATTTGGTTGGTTTAGTTTTACTGTTATTTGGAGATTTAAATGCAGGAAGAGCTCGTATGAAAAGCTCTGGCAGTCGCTGTACATGGACAGTACCCCAGGAACCTTCCTGGGGCCCGGCTGGGGCTCAGGGACCCCCACTCTGGGGAAAACTCCAGGCTGGAGTATTTAACTGATGGTTTGACCAAGCACGAAAACTGGGCTCACTTTTTCCCAGCAAAACAATAATTCTTATGCAACCACTTCTTAAAAAGATTATTTTCACTATTTCACAACAAAATTACTTAAATGTGAACTTTTTAAGGGTTATCATCATCCACTTCAAGAGCAAGAATACCCTAAATATTGCCTGTAATGCACCAAGCAAAGATGGACTCTGGCCCTTCTGCTGGTGCCACCCTCAAAATAAAAGGAAATACGGAAATATTTCCATTTCACCCAACTAAAGCCATTTGATCCATAGTAATATAGCAATGCTGGGGAAAATTTAAATAATAATAAACATGGCATGCTGAACAGCACTTTGGAAGGTGCTGCTGTGCTCTCAGAACAGTTAATAAAGTAGTCACAAATGATTCTGCCCACTTTTGTCCCAAAGAGGATCATATTTAATGCTCCATTTAATTTGCTCAAATGTCAGGGAACATCAAAAGGAGAAATTTATTGTATTAGTCACTGAAAGAGATATAGTAGGAGCATCCTGCTATCTAAAGATGATTAATAAAAATAGCTATTGATTCTGCAAAGTCAATAAATCCAGCTGTTCCAAGGGTGGCATTAGTCAGTCCCAGGCACTGCTGGAGTTTGTTTGGCTCCCGCAGATGGATCTGCAGCCTCTGCTGCTCTCCCAGCCAGGCAGGGGAGGAGCAGCTGCCCTGGGCCATCCCCTCCCTGGGTCGGGATTCCCACCAGCCACCCATGGAATCTCGGAATCCTGACTCCAAGGGTCTCCCTTGGTTTGGGCCAAGTGCAGAACTCCCGTGGTTGGGCACTCCTGGACCTGCTGCTGAGGCTCAGGAGGGACAGGCTGGAGACAGCCCCCAGCCAGGGCTGCTCAGAGCACTGCCGGGGAGGTGAAACCGTGGAATGGCTCGGGTTGGAAAAGCCCTCTCGAGTTCAAGCAGTTCCTTCAGCCACCACTGCCCATGTCCCCAGTGCCACATCCACAGGGCCTTGAAATCCCTGCAGGGATGGGGACTCCACCTGAGCACCTTTTCCAGGAAGGAATTTCCCCCACATCCCCCCTGAGCTGCCCCGGCCCAGCCCGAGGCCGTTCCCTCTGCTCCTGGCCCTGTTCCCTGGGAGCAGAGCCCGACCCCCCCGGCTGCCCCTCCTGCCAGGCAATTCCAGAGAGGGAAAAGATCCCTCGGGATCCTCCTTTGCTCCAGCCTGAGCCCCTTCCCAGCTCCCTCAGGAATTCTCCAGCCCCTTCCCAGCTCCGTTCCCTTCCCTGGCCACGCTCCAGCCCCTCAGGGTCTCCCTTGCTGTGAGGGGAAAATCAAAAAGTGGGAGAAAATGTGAGGGGAGGAAAAAGTGTGGGAAGTTTGGGGAGGGCTCTGCTGCAGAGCTTTTCCCTCCTGGATCCTCCTTTGCTCCAGCCTGAGCCCCTTCCCAGCTCCCTCAGGAATTCTCCAGACCCTTTCCAGCTCCCTCGGGAATTCTCCAGACCCTTTCCATCTCCCCCAGGAATTCCTAGCTCCCCCAGGAATTCTCCAGCCCCTTCCCTTCCCTGTCCACGCTCCAGGGGAGACCTCGAGCTCTCCCTTGTCCCGAGGGGCCCAGACCTGCCCCAGGTTTCAGGTCTCTCTCCCTGCCCGGCCTCTGCTGTAATTCCCATTTCTGGAGCAGCCTTTGCTGGTATTTAGGGAGCAGGGTCTAATTCCCTCCCTCCTCCTGTGCCAGAGCTTTGGGAAAACATTTCCAGACATTCCAGCTTTTGTGAATTGGAGTTTTTCCATCTCTGCATAACTTTTAAAGGAACTTCAAAGAAAACATCCTGGAATGTTTGGAATTCCACCAAGGGCCAAGCCAGGTTCCCTGTACCCATCTCCCAGTGGCCTAGGCCTCGAACTCTGCTTAAGACTTCTGGAGAACCCTAAATTAAGTCAGTGCTTGGCTCAGGACACGGAAAGCACCGGCTGATTTCGACACTTCCTTCTCTGTTTATTTTCTCAGCGGGGCCAGACGTCACCAGGCTAATTTTTCTTGGGCTGATGATGGGGAAAAAATTAGGGATGCTAACTTTAGCCGACAAATCTTCCTGTGGCGATTTCATCTCAACGTTTCCCTTCTGAAGCCTCGAGCAGCTGAGTTTCATCTGCAGAAATGTCCGTGGCAAACTTGCAGAGAGTGCAGGGACTGCTGCTGCTGCTGACGAGCACAGAGGTCCTTCCACGAGGGGGCAAAACCCCCTGTAATTCAAATATTAAAACCACCTGCTAATGAAGTGCAGGGGGAGTTAGAGAACAGGGGAGATTGTGGCAGCTTTGAACATTCCAGCGTGCTGCTGCTGCTTCGTTTCTGACCCCTTGAGAGGCTGATCCCTGCTTTAATTAGCAGTAGGGAAGCAGGAGCCACTGGTGCCTCTTACAAAGGGGCTGGATTCCCTGTCCCCTGGAGTACTGAATGGGAAACAGAGGGATTCCTTAAAAATCCCTTTGTGCTCCATGCAGGAATGTGGGAGATGCCCTGAGCAGCCTCTGCAAAGCAGGGCAAGGCTGAGCAGTCACTGTGCACTTCTGATGGGACCTTTCCTGGTGTTCCTGGCACTGTCCCCTCACTGGAACCCTTCCTGGTGTCCCCATGCCCTCGCTGGGTCTGCAGGAAGCACCTCTGGGATCTGGGAGCTGCCCCAAACCCCCTCATTGCTCCTCCGGTATCCAGAGCTTCTCTGCTTGACGTCACATGAACTTTTCCAGGTTGGGCTGGCCCTGGATGCATCTGCAGATTTCTGCTCAGTGAAACCTCCTCAAATGTCTTTTGGAAAATTTGACTTTAATGTAACATCTACTGAATTTCCCTTCTCTGTTGTGGCAGTAGCATCTTCAAAAAAACACCAGGGATCAGTTAAGCAGGACCCAGCCACGCTGCTGTCCCCAGTCACAGCCTCCTCCTCCTCCTCCTCCTCCTCCTCTTCCTGCTCCCCCCCGGCTTCCCTCGGGAGTTTCCTTCCACAGATAATTCCTCCCTGCTCTGAGGTTCCCAGTGTGTCTTTGTAAAACAACCGAGGGGTGTTTGACGGCTTCAGAGCCTCTGGAATCTCACCCAGAAGTTTATGAGCTCTTTAAAACGTCCATTAAAGATTCACAAGTTGCCTTGCTCATCGTTTGATGCTATGATTTAAGCACCTCCGTTCTCCTCCCATTTTAGGCGGGGTTTTCTTTAAGCTTTTTTTCTTCAGGGAAATGTGCTGATAAAATCTAGGTGGCGGCCACTGGTTTCTCACTGCTGGTGTGAGGTTGTGCCAGGGCAGATTTAGGTTGGATTTCAGGGAAAGACTCTTCCCCCAGGGAGTGCTGGGCACTGCCCAGGCTCCCCAGGGAACGGGCACGGCCCCGAGGCTGCCGGAGCTCTCAGGGATGTCCAGGGCGGGATTTTGGGGTGTCTGTGCAGGGCCAGGGGCTGGATCCATGATCCTGTGGGTCCCCTCCAGGTCGGGACGTTGTGATTCCAGTCCTGGTTGCTCCCAGCAGTCTCACACCCCCTTTTAGAGCCTCCCCTGGAGCCCCGGGCTCAGGCCGAGGGTGGAGCTGGAGTCTGTGCGTGCAGGGAGGAGGAGAGGGGCAGCTGAGGTGCAGGGCAGGGGGTCCCCAGGCAGGGAGGACGGTGGAAATGCGGGGCCATTATGGCAGAGAGCATATGGCATTATGGCAGACAAATGCACAGGGGCATTTATAACAATGGGTGCTGAGCCACGGCAGCGCTGAAGAGGCACCCAAGGAGCCCTAATCTGGGGGGGAATGGAGACATTAGGGAACATGGGCCTCTGGAAAATGTTCTTATCTCACACCTTGCATATGTACCGCGCCTTCTGCAGGGCCCACGGTGAGTAGGACTCCTTGTTTCATTGAAAGGAGCAGTAAATTGTCCCATAAAACCCATATAATTTGCTGGCTTGGAAGTTAAAGCCCCAGGCAGTCTTATCACTTCTTTTGTCATGTCCCTTACACTTCCAGGGCAATTCCGTGTCAAATTGCTCTACATTTTGCACCCTGACCCGGCAAAAGTGGAAGCCTGCAAAAAACTCACCACTCTTCATCTCTTTTCTTTTTTGCCTTTCCCTTTTACATTCCGTACTTAGCGAACTGAACTATTTTTCCTCCCTGCGAGCTGAGCGTGTCTCTGTATGGATCTGTGTGAGCCCGTCGGGGCTGCACCCGGAGCACATCCTCTCACCAGGGCTTGTCTGCGTCAGCCACGTAGAAAGGGAGGAGATGGTGCTGCGTGCCGAACTTCAGAAGTGAGGATATTAATTATTGAGCTCCAGGGAGGTCTCCCCTAATACTGACGTGCAGGCTGAACCCGTGTTTCTGAGCGAGCCCCCCGGAAGGAAGGCGGCCAGGAGGGTCTGTTACCTGTGCAGCCCTATTTCTCATGTAAATAGCCGGGGCAGGGCTGCTGGCAGCTCCATCCCGAGCCCGGCAATGCCGCATTCCCCGCTCTGTAAATGCCAGGGCGCTGCAGCCCCGCTGGAGTTAACGGCGCGGCACTTTTGTGTTCGGTAGCATGAATCATTAATCATGAGGCAGGCCATATTCTTGTACTGCTGCTGCTTTCATTACTTGGCCTAATTAAACAGTTCTCTGAACTGGAATCTCAGATTCCTCTGTTACAGATTATCATTAATTATGGTGAAAGTGCTCAGAGATGTTGGACTCAATTATATTCTGCTCAACTCTGGCACGGCGTGATTCATTGCACAGCCTGCGCTGCAGATGTACTCTGTTCTTATCTCGCACTCCCACTTTTGTAAATTGGGCTCTGCCAGCCAACAAACCGAGAGTTATGTGCTGCCTTTTCATTAAAAACATGTTGGAGAAGCACACACCAATTAAGGAGCCTGTATTTTATGCCCAACGAGGAGCGGGGTTTGGGAGGGAGAGCCGAGCGAGCGGCGGCTCCGCTCCTCGCTCAGTCCTTGTGGCTGCTCCAGCCTCCTCTCCCGGGTTTGGGTTCCTCTCCTCCGCTTGCCCAAGGTGTGGCTCCTCCCAGGATGAGCGGGCACGGTGCTGGCATCATCCACGGTGCCCACCCACGGCCGGGGGAGTTTGCAGAGCCCGAGGCCCTTCCTGCGCAGCGTTATCCATTGAAATGCCAGGAATGGCCCAAGCAGCCTGGATTTCTTCTTATGATTAATGCAAAAAGTGGCCGTGGCATCGAGCGGTGGTGTAACACTGTTAATATTAACTATTATTTTAATACCCAGCCAGCCCCAGCACCTTCCAGCAGGCAGTTTCATAAATTAAGTTACAAAGTAAACGCACGGCTTTGCGGGTTGGTGTTTCAAAATGTTATATGTTCTAAATTGAGACAAAATGTGAAATGAGAACCATCCCGAATTAAAAAATATTAGGATCTGAAATGCAACGTTCCTGCAGAAAAGGGGAGGTGGAGATTTTTCCTTTTCTATTTTTGGCATATTTAGAACTCGGTGTTTCTACCTGTTTGCTGGAGCTCGTGGACAGCTGTGAGGTGACGCTGTGGTCAATTAAACCCCCTTGAGCTGGATAAAAATAGATATTGGGGTAAAAGCGAGGAGAAATGTCACAGCCATGTGTCATCCCTGATGGAAAACCCCCGCTGAGCATCCCGGCACGGCTCGGACACCGATGCCAGGTCTGCCAACCCCGGGGAGCGGGGCTGAGCATCCCTTCCCTGCCCTGCACCCCGGCTCTCCCCGGAGCGCTCCGCCTCGGAGCTCAGCTGTTCCCAAAGTAAAATAGATTGCCGACAAAATTGCTTCTCCTGCTCCTCCATTGTCAACAGGAGAGGATTTCCCCCGTGCGGGTTAACATGGCTCACATGAGAGAGCGGGGCAGGGCCGGGCTGCGATCCAGCGCGGGCAGAATTGATATTCAGCAGCATCCCCGCGCCGAGCGCGAGCCGTGCTGGTGCTGAGATGATGATTAGCTAATTCACCTGCCCTAAGTGGATTTGTTTCTCCGTGTCAAAATACACCCTGGGTTTTATCTACAGGTAGATTGGAGCAGAGAGTCCTTGATTAAGTTATCAGGAGAGCGGCGTGGTTTGTGCTCCGGCTTTGATTGCAGGGACAAAAGGCGCCTCGTACACAAATAATCGGTGTAGGACTGGGAGGGACTGGGAATCCCGCTGTGTCACCCAGAAATGGGGGCTTGGAGCCTGCCGTGAGGGAAAATGGGTCGGAAAAGGGTTCCGAGCCATCCTTGTCCCCGTTGGCTCAGACCCCAAAGCAGCGTCGCCACCGGCTGGGCCGAGCGTGCTCCACGTCCCCTTTCCGCCGGTGCCGTCCCTCCCTCCACGTGAGCACCCGCCAGCCCAGGTGCTGCATTTCGGGTGCTCCGCGAACCTGCACGCCCAGGCCCACGTGGGGCTGGATCTCCAGCCCCTGCGGGACATCCCCCCCGTCCCTGCGGCGGCACAATCCCAGCAAAGCCCCAAAGTTGGCCGCGGGAGCTTCCGGGCGCCGCCGCGTGCGGAGCCTCGTTTTTCCGCAGGACTTGCATGGTTTAATATATATGAAAATCAGGCGTGGTGTATCTTTGCATATGTGCCTTTTGTAATCTAATTTTGACAGATGGCGAGCTCCATAAATCTCGCTCCTCGCTAGAGAAACCCTTGGCTTGACTCGCGCTCTCCGCAAACTCGCTGCCGACTGCGTTTGCATTTCAGTTTTTAATATAGATGCGGATTTTTTTCCCCCCTGCTCTGCTTTTGTTTTGATTTTCAATGTAGCTGCCAAGTATTTCCACCCCTGATTTCCACATACAAATTGCAAGTGAGCTCCGGTTTCTCCTTTCTTTCTATTTTTTCAGCACTATTCGGTGCATAATGCCAGGGACTTTGCTATTCTGCATGTTGCCTTATTAAAAATAAATATGCTGCCCTGTCCCTGTTTGCACCATCTCCCATTACTGACAACAATCCCGACAAATTCTTACTATTTAAGGGTGGTGAAAAAACTCCACCAGGAAGCAGTTTCCTCTCCTGCCAGCTCCAGACAGGCTGCTCATTGAAAATGTAATACACTGCTGCCATGTCACAGGTCAGCTGGCAAATGGCAATCTGAATTTTAAAAGGAATATGAATAAAATTCTGTTTTATTTTGAAAATGAACTTTGTGCCCTCCATCATGAATCCAATATATGTCTTAATCTTCTATGCTCTTGAAGCCTGCGGCTCCTGGCTGAGTCCTTTGACTCCTGAACCTAATAAGGAAAATAGGTTGTTTTCCCATCCTCGCCTCATTTTGAGAGGGGCTGAAACAAACAGTCCCTATTCCAGCTGTAATTGGCAAAGCATAAAAACATGCGTGTTATATAATTTTGGGGGTTTACGGCGGAGCTCGGCGCGGCGGTGCTCGAGTTTGAGGTTTGATTAAGCCGTGATACCTTTGGAAATAACGCTGTCAACGTTCCGCCGGCAGCGCTCCGTGTTTACCTTGCGGCCGCCCGCGTGGGGCTGGGCAGGGAGGAGAGGAGGAAAGGGACGGGGCCCCTCCGGGTGGGATGTTCCGCCTTTAACCCGGCCTTTATTTCCAGCCCCGTTCCGGGGGCTGCGTGCTCCCGGCGAGCCTGGCGCTGGAAAATTCGCGGCGGGATTGCTGGCAGGTCGGTGACGCCGCTTTTGTCCAAGGTGCCGCGGTGCTCTGTCCTCCAGGGTGTGTCCGTGTGTCCGTGTCTCTGGGTAGGACGTTTCCATTGCCGGATCGCCCCGTTCCCAGGGCGCCGCCCGGCCGTGTCCCTGCCCGGGTCCAGAGGGGCGGCCACTGGGTCAGCACAGTCCGGTGCCTCCACTCCCGAGCCTTCCGAGTCCCAGCAGAGTCCTGCGGCTCAGCCCCGAGGAATTCGTGCTGACCTTTGCTGGGTGGGTCAGGGAAACACCAGGGTGCCTGTGCTCCCAAAGCTGGCTGAGGTGCCGTGCTGGGGGGACGGGATCCGACCTGGCGGCAAAACGGGAATTCTGGAAATAGCAGCCTTGTCTCTCTTATTGAGCTGGGATGTGGGTTCGAGAGTTCACTCTGAATTTGGGGCGTTTCTTCTCAAAGGTGGGAGAAAAATCACACAGTGTGAGGGAAGATTATCCATCTATCAATCGTGGATCCATTGTCTATCCGTCAATTGATGCACAATTGATAGACAGCTGATGATCTATCGGTATTCTATCATCAATCCATCAATTATCTCTCATCGATCTGTCAATTACCTCTCATCAGCCTCTCAATTGCCTCTCATCTCTGTGAATTATCTGTCCCTGTGTGTCTCTGTGGATGCACGCACACGGAGCCACTCGATGCTTCCCAGCACCCCAAACCCCCAGGGTTTCCCGATTTTCCCGGTCTCAGGCGTTGGCACAGCTGGAATCCCAGCTCGGTGCTGGAGCAGGAGTGTTTGGGAGCAGGGTCCCAGCGCAGCGGGGCCCTCCAGCCATGCCGTGGAAGGAGCAGGTGGATCCCCCGGGAGGAGTCACTCCGGGAAGGGAAGCATTGATCAGAGCCTGAAATCCACCTTAATCCCTGATCCTGGGAGCCTCAGGGGGCTGTGGGGTGTTCGAGGTGGGGATGGGGATGGAAATGTTGGGATACGCCAGGATAAACAGCGCTTTGACCACTTTAGTCAAAGACATTTAATTTATAAAAAAAACTTATGTGGGCACTGAACACCCCAGAAGACTGGGAGACACAGACTCCATGAGAACCACAGGGAATGAACATGGGAACTGCTGGAAATATAAATATAAANATATTGAATTAAAAATCAGCTGCAGTGCTGAATCCTGTATTGCCTGAAACCCTCCAGAAATATGAACAATTCTTTTCCCCATTTATCCCACTTCCAAGACATTTGTGTGTGAGCATTGTCAGGGAGGGTTGTGCCCTCAGGGGGGAGGGAAATCCCTGCTCAGGTGAGGCAGAGAATAACAGTAATAATAATAATAACAATAATAACAATAACAATAGTCGTTTTGGGCTGGTACGTATTTCCAAACTGGAAACTCCAAAGGGCGTTCCCTGTGCGATGGGCTGGGATGTCCCCGGTGCCTGGGGCAGGGCAGGCCCGGTGGCTGCGGCGTGTCCCGGGTGGGGTGAAGCCCGGGCAGCCCGCGGTCCCTGGCAGGCCGGGAGCAGGGCGGGATCTGGGGGCTGGGAGTGTCCCTGAGCACAGCAATTATTTCATTACCCAGCCCTGTCTCATTTAGCCCCAGCTCCTGTTTGTGTTTGATTGCTGTACTGATAATGATGATGGGGAGAATTGCTGTGATGAGAAATTGCAATCAGCTAAATAGCAGCAGAGCTTCCCCCGGGGACGGGGGCTCGTGGGATCCCACTCCGGATTGTTTGGGGCTTCTCCCTCTTTGTCTGGGTGAGCCTGGTGGGAAAGAGGAGCCGGAGGCAGGATGGGTTAAGGAGCTGAATGAGGGAAGCCAACAGGCAGAGCAAGTGGGTCTGAGCTGTTTGGATTTTATGTCCTCGCCCTCTCTGTCGCGGCGTCCCTGTGCGGGCACGGATTGTGACAGCTCGTCCAAACACTCACAGTCATGGAATCCTGGGATGGATTGGGCTGGGACCTTAAATCCCATCCCATCCATCCCCTGCCATGGATGGGTGTCCCATCCAACCTCCCACCATCCCAGGCTGCTCCCAGCCCCAGTGTCCAGCCTGGCCTTGGGCACTGCCAGGGATCCAGGGGCAGCTCCAGCTGCTCTGGGCACCCTGGGCCAGGGCCTGCCCGCCCTCACAGGGAACAATTCCTGCCCAATATCCCATCCAGCCCTGCCCTATGGCACTCTGAAGCCATTCCCTGGGTCCTATCCCTCCATCCCTTGTAAGTAATCTCTCTCCATGTTTCTTGTTGGCTCCTTCAGGTCCTGGAAGGTCACAACCAATGAGCAACAATATGCTCACCCCAATATTTGTGCAATTGATTGTTTTCCCAAAGAATTAACATCACGAAGATTCTGAGATTTATTAGAAACCCCCCAAACCAGCAGGATCCTGCTCCAGCAGAATGTGGGGTCTGGGATTCATCCTGGTCTGGTTCTCGCACTGTGTGAGGAGCATTCCCGCTGCTCCTGTTGGCAGAGCTGCATCCCAGGCTTCCTGCTGCCCCTGTTCCTCCACCTGTCCTCACTGGGATTTACTTTTGTTACGGATTTAATTCCTATCCCTTATAAAACACACGGAGCACTTGAACAGGAGCGTGGGGTGAGGGAGCTGCCTGGGAGCAGCTTCGAAGGAGAAATCCCACTAAAGCACAGCCAGGAGTGAATTTGGGGTGAATTCCCATTTGCCATGGCTCGTGGCATCTTCTCACGCAGGGAGCAGAGGGAATTCAAAGCAGGCAAAGGGGCTGAACGGGACGCTTGGGGTTAAAGCCTCCCGGCATCTTCAGCCGACCGAGGCGGGTTCGGTGCCGCAGGAGCAGCCGGGGTCCCGGGGCAGCAGCTGGCAGGCGGCGCTCCGGGCGCTTGGGAATGTCTGTGCCTCTGGAAGGACTTTGGTGGTTTTGGGAAGCGCAGGAAAAGCGGCGCGCTGGGTTTGGGGAACGGCAGCACCTCTGGAAACCTCAGTGCTGGGTGCTGGCAGCCGGCTGGGAGCATCCCCACGCCATCCCTGGCACCGGGTGGCACTGGCTGGCACTGGCTGGCACTGAGTGGCCCTGGGTGGCACTGGGTAGGACCAGGTGGAACTGGGTGACACTGGCTGGCACTGGGTGTCACCGGGTGGCACTGGCTAACACCGGCTGGCACTGGGTGACACTGGCTGGCATTGGGATGACACTGGGTGTCACTGGGATGACACTGGCTGGCACTGGGTGGCACTGAGTGGCACCGGGTGGCACTAGGATGACATTGGCTGACACTGGCTGGCACCGGGTGTCACTGGGATGACACTGGCTGACACTGGCTGGCACTGGGTGACACTGGCTGGCACTGGGTGGCACCGGGTGGCACTAGGATGACATTGGCTGACACTGGCTGGCACCGGGTGTCACTGGGATGACACTGGCTGACACTGGCTGGCACTGGGTGACACTGGCTGGCACTGGGTGGCACCGGGTGGCACTAGGATGACATTGGCTGACACTGGCTGGCACCGGGTGTCACTGGGATGACACTGGCTGACACTGGCTGGCACTGGGTGACACTGGCTGGCACTGGGTGGCACCGGGTGGCACTAGGATGACATTGGCTGACACTGGCTGGCACCGGGTGTCACTGGGATGACACTGGCTGACACTGGCTGGCACTGGGTGNGCTGGCACTGGGATGACCCCGGGTGGCACCGGCTGGCCCCGGGTGGCACCGGCTGGCCCCGGGTGGCCCTGGGTGGCCCCGGGTGGCACTGGATCTCCCTGCTGCTGTGGCCTCCCGAGGCCCGGGCAGGACCCGCCAGCCGCAGCAGCGCAGGGGGAGCGGCTGGGCTCCAGGATCCTCCCCCACCCCCGGCAGCAGCATCGGCAAATTGGAGCTTAATCCAAACCCCCTCCACCTCCTGGGATTCATTAGCTGCGGGTTTGGAATTATCTCCCAGGTTAAACAAAAGAATTGGGCCTTTTTGCATATCTCTGCAAGGTAGGGATCCTCTGGAGACTGCAGATTATCTTGGTAATATTTTTTCCTCCCCTGTATGTTCCTGTAGCTAAGAAATCTCTGAAAATAATTTCTGGAACACTTACCGGGCTTACAGAGACTGCCTGCCTTAAATAAGGATATTACACTTAATTAAGCATTGTGCCTGTGGGGCCGGGCGTGCGGGGTTCAGCTGAGAAGTCTCAGGTTAGAGGAATTTCCAGTTGAGCCCGACAGCTTCAGCAACTTTTCAGATTCAGGCTGTTGGCTGGTGAGGAAATCTAAGATGTTTTGAGAGGAGAAATTACTGATCTGATGTAAAAAATTATTGTATTGCTGTGTTAAAAGTGCTGTGAGCCACGGGGCTGTTTAGTCATGCTCAGATGAAGGCTGAAATGTTGCTTTTATCCTCGCCACAAGAAAAGGATTATTATTTTTAAAATAGTGATTCCTCCCCCCACACACACGATTTCAAATTAGGCTTTGATTGTGCAGCAGCACAAACAGAGCCCTTCTGCCGGGGACTATTTATCTTCTGAGAGAAAAAATAAAATAAAGGAGCGGGGAAGAAAAGAAAGAGAGAGAGAGAGAAAAAAAAAAAAAATCCCCCAAAGTTTGACTGACACTAATTTCCCGAACAAGATACCCTGGAAACTCCAGTTTATGTGGTGAAATGATAACAGACAGGGTTTGTGATGTCCCCTCGGTGAGCTGCTGTCTGCTGTCAGCTGGCAGCATTCGAGCTGACGGAGGGAGATGCGCGGCGCTCAGATGCCAGCGCGGGGAACAGGAGCTGTCACCAGCAGTGTAATGTGCTGTGTATTATCACTCACACTGATCCGGGGGCCCGCACACTGTCAGCTCCTGAGACTGTACAAGTCAACACAAATAAAACCGGGGAGGCAAATGATAATGTCTGAGATAGATCCAGGCTCATTCTCGCCATTGCTTTTTATTCAAACCTTAGAGATGACATGATGTGAAAAATGAGCCTGTGTCTAGTTCAGTGCCCATTAGTGTGTGAGCACATTATCTTCCACTTTTCACATTGAATCTCGCCGTACATCGCGTGGCAGCTGCAGCTCTGCAGCCCGGCAGCTTTGGGGGCTGCCAGCACCTCTCCTGCCTCCGTGCGTGGCCGACATTGCCCCTCAAAGGACGCCCCGCGAGGCGCGCCGTGGGACAGGCTTCACACGCCGCATCCTTCCTCCCTGGAGGGGGCAGGGCTGGGCCGGCTCCCCTGCACCCAGGCAGCATCTCCGGGTGCCTCTGGAATCCCCCAGGACTCCCTGCCGGTGCTTGGAACTCCCTTCTCTGCTTCGGGGCTGATTTCCTCCCCTCACCCACCCTCATCACCCCAGCCCTGCTGTCCCCTCCTCCCAGGGGGACCAGGGCTGGGCCGGCTCCTCTGCACCCAGGCAGGATCTCCGGGTGCCTCTGGAATCCCCCAGCACACTTTACCAGGGCTTGGGAGACCCTTCCTGCTGTGGGGTAGTGGAGGGCTGCCTTCCTCCCCTCCCTCTCCTCCACCATCCTCCTCACCCCAACGCCGCCGTCCCTCCCTGCGTGGCCCGGCCCAGGGCCCTGAGCCAGGACAGAGCCATCCCGTGGGGAGAAATCAGTTCCTTCGCCTCCTCACCCTGCTGCTGGGGCCAGGAAAAGTGCCCCTCACCACCTCCCCGGGATCCAGGAGCTGCCGGGGCCCTTCCCGAGCCCCCCAAAGCACCAGGAGGAGCCTCAGCTGGGCACGTGCATCACCTTCCCGAGGAGATTTTAGCACAGTTGCTGACACCATCAGTACCCGAGTAAAATTCCTATTACTCTCCTGTATAACCTTTAATTACCCCCACCACCCCAAAAATATCCCTCAATTACCTCGCAGGCAGAATTATGCATATTTTTAAAGTTCTCCCAGGGATATAACACTAAACGTTGGGTTGTTATGGTTCAGTGGTTTAAATTACAGTGTACTTAATTAAAACAGCGTAAAAAGCTGTCAGTATTCCATATAATTTGAGAGACTTTGATTAGTGATTTCTTTCTTTTACTGTTAGAGCACACTCAGCTTGGCCATTAGGTTGTCATTTACCAGCACCTTGGTGCTGGAGCCATCATTTCACGGCACTGGGGGGAAAAAAAAGGTAAACAAATGACACTTCCCAGCAAAAGAAGTGACAAGCAAAGAGCAGCCACCCTGAAGGAGGAGGGGAAATGGCTTGGAAGGCGGGATTTGGGCTTGGAAGTGGGAAATCTGGGAATTAGCCCTGTTGGGGTTGTATTGCCAGAGGAGAGAGCCGGGCGAAGGTGGGAGATGGGAGGAAGGAGCGCGAGGAAAAGCTGGGATTTCTCATCCAGGAGCGGTGGGGGCGCCGTGCTGTGCTCAGGGGCTGTGGAGGTAAAGCAGCAAAAGCCCCGGCACAGGGAATGCTGGAACGGTTTGGGGTGGGAGGGACCTAAAATCCCAACCCATTCCATTCCAGGGGCATTCACCTCCCACCGTCCCAGGCTGCTCCAAGCCCCAGTGTCCAGCCTGGCCTTGGACACTCCCAGGGATGCAGGGGCAGCCACAGCTGCTCTGGGAATTCCAGCCCAGCCAGGAATTCCTTCCCAAGATCCCATCCAGCCCTGCCCTCTGCCAGCTTCACCATTCCCCCTCGCCCCATCACTCTCTGCCCACACCAAAAGTCTCTCCCTCTGTTTTCCATAAGCCCCTTTTGTATCCATATGGGACCACATTAAAGGCTGCAGAGTCTGGGGCAGCTCCCCCATCCCTGGTGCTCGTCGTTCCCAAACCCTCGCAACCCCCTGAGTTTTATTTCCAGAACTTCTTCCTGAGCTTTGGGAAGAAAAGCTGTTCCCCTCCACAGAACGGTTTGGGGTTGAAGGGGCCGTAAAGATCCCGCAGTTCCAACCCCCTGCTGTGGGCAGGGAGCCTTGGAATTCCCTGGAGCGGCTGCAGCATCCCTCGGGAGCAGGGGGCTGGCTGCGGGAAGCGTTGCACTGCGAGGTCACTGTGCTTAAGGAGGTTTTTTGAGCGTAATCCATGTTTATTTATAAACCAGTGATGTGACAGTGCTCACGCTGGGAACATCTATATTTTTCATCAAGGCTTTTTATTATGGCCGAACACGAAATCATAACTGTGAACAGGAAAATCCTGTTTAGCCACGGGCTAAACATCTCAGCCACACTCAGAGCCGTGCTTCCCTCTTTAGATTATAGGCCTAAACAAATATTTTTTAAAATACACTCGGAGCAAAGCAGATGCTCGGGATTCACAATGGTTTTTTCCAGCTCAGAGGGTTTTCAAAGCTATTTGCTGGCTGGGAACGTGCAGATTCATTCAGGCTTGCTTGAAAAATTATCCTGTTTGTAAGTAATGACTGGCTGGTAATTGTTCTCTCCTCAGAACTCGGGCACTTCAACCTGTGCTCATCCAGGGGCTGATCCTGCCAGTAACAGGGGTTCATTTATCTCCTGTTTGGGGGTTTGCAAAAATGTGGCAGTGAGGAAAATTCAGCTCAGCTGTCCTGAGGTGCCACAGTCAGAGCTGGGGCTGGGGTGACCTGCCCTGATTTAGGTGCCACCAGCTCCAGGGGACATGAGGGCTTTGGGATTTGTTCCCTGTGGCTCAAGGTTTGTGTTCAAGGGCGTTGCTCAGCCTGGGGTGCTGATCCAGGACACTGCCAGCAGTCCCTGAGATGGGCACTGGGGGTTAAAGCACAGGAGGATTCCTGGAAATCCTCCAGGGAGCTGGGAAGGGTCTGGAGAATTCCTGAGGGAGCTGGGAAGGGGCTCAGGCTGGAGCAAAGGAGGATCCCGAGGGATCTTTTCCCTCTCTGGAATTGCCTGGCAGGAGGGGCAGCCGGGGGGGTCGGGCTCTGCTCCCAGGGAACAGGGCCAGGAGCAGAGGGAACGGCCTCGGGCTGGGCCGGGGCGGCTCAGGGGGGACAGCAGCAGGAATTGCCCCATGGAAAGGGTGCTCAGGGATTGGCACTGCCCAGGGAGGTTTGGAGTGCCCATCCCTGGAGGTGTCCAGGGAATTCCTGGAGATGGCACTCAGGGCTCTGGCTGGGGACAGGGTGGGCACTGGACACAGCTGGGACTCTGTGGGCTGGGAGGGCTTTCCCAGCCTCAGGGATCCTGGGATTCTGTGTTCAGTCCCTCTGTGGGGCCAAATCCCCCTCACCACCCCTGTGGCCACTGGTGCAGTCCCTGGGCTCCACTCCCTGTGCTTCTCCCACTCTTCCCTGGTTACTTTTGCTGATGTATTTTCCAAATCCCCTAATTTCCCATTTATTTCCCGCCTCCAGTCTCTTATTTTCCCTTTCTCTCTTCCCAAATCGAACTGAACCAGGTCACTGAGGCTGAAGAAACTTCAAGATCCCATTTCCTGACTTAAACCCCATTCCCTTTGCTCCATAAGGGATCACATTGCCATGGGATCCCCCTGGAAACGCCGAGGGAGGTGGGAGAAGCTGGAATGCCCACGGGGCCGGATCCACGTGCCCGGCACAGTTTGCCATAATTCCACTGCCAAAATCTTTAGGGGCAAGTCACCTTTGAGAGGTTAAACCCTGCTTAAAGCCGCTTTAGGGAGAGAGGGCAGTGCAGCCCCCGATCCCAAATCGACGCGGAGCTGACGGATCTTGGGAAGATCCCGGGGAAATGAGGCAGCTCCTGTGATAATGGCTGTGTGTGTTTAGTGGCACTGGAGCACCCTGCGTGCCTGGCGCTGCCAGAGGCCGTTCTCCCTGCAGGATTTCATGTGGAGGAGGTGCTCACCTGCTCTGAAAGGTTTAATTGCTGATTCCCCCTTCGGAGGCATTTATATTGCTGGAAGGACGGCTCCCCGAGGGGAATACCCTTGGGAATTGCTGCTGCCGCGGAAAAGCCTTTTCCTGGGGATGAGAAACGCTGCGGATTCTCGCAATTGCAGCTGAGCTGCTCTCCTGGAGGCCCCTGCCCCCGGGAAGGGGAAAGGGGTGCCCGGGAGCAGGGCCACAGGCTCTGCCCTGAATCCTGATCAGGGGCTGCGGAGAGCTCCAGACCCGCTGGGGATGGGCTGGCTGAGGGAACACCGCTGAATTGTCCCTTCATCATCCCCGCAGTGCCCGGGAGAGATGGGATTGGGAGCAGGAGTCTGGTGCTTGCCCTGCCTTGGGCCCGGGTGGGGCACAGGGTGGCACCACGGGGCTTGGGATGGGGACATGGATGGGGAAGGGACCCTGCCGTGGCAGCCACGCAGCCAGGAAACCTCAGCCACGGCTCACAGCGCCTTTGGGGGGATGTTTGGCACTGAAAAGTAGGAAAAGCACATGGGACTGTCTTGGAAACCGTGGGATGCTGGAGTGGTGTGGGTGGGAAGGGACCTTGCAGCCCATCCATCCCCACCCCTGCCATGGCAGGGACATCCCCCACCGTCCCAGGGCGCTCCAGCCTGGCCTTGGGCACTGCCAGGGATCCAGGGGCAGCCACAGCTGCTCTGGGAATTCCAGCCCAGCCCCTCCCCACCCTCCCAGCCAGGAATTCCTTCCCAATATCCCATCCAGCCCTGCCCTCTGGCAGTGGGAGCCATTCCCTGGGTCCTGTCCCTCCATCCCTTATCCCCAGCCCCTCTCCAGCTCTCCTGGAGCCCCTTCAGGCCCTGGATCCTTCCCTCGGTGTTCCTGCTGGCAGCTCCTGGTGCTCTGCTCCCCGACTCGGCAAATCCCCTGGGAACCTCCTCCCAGTGGCTTTGGCTCCAGCCCTTTCCCTGCTGTTCTGGGGGCAGACTGGGTGTGCTGGAGCAGGAGCTCCGTGTCCGCACGCTGCGGTCGCTTGGCAGAGGTTTGGCTCTGGGAACGTTTGGAAATGAAGCAGTTGTGAGGCAGGGCCCTACAGCAGCATTTTCATAAACTCCCTGCGCTCCCCTCCCCGTTTAATCCTTAATTCCACGTCCGTGGTTCTTCCCGAGCCCCTCCTATCCCAAGAAAACGAGGAACTGTAGAGCACAAGTTTTCACCTCCCCACCTCAATTACTCCAAAAGGGCCCAACTCCTCCATCCCTGCGGGTTTCCTCTCTGCCCTTCCCCACGTCCCAGGCCTTTTCCAGTACACCTGGAATTCCCAGTGCCCTTTGGAGCCCTCGCTCTCCCCTGCCCGTCCCGGCTGGGCACAACCTCTGGAATTCTCCTCCCCCCGTAATCCAGCAGCGCCAAGCAGGGCGAATTCCTTCACAGACTCTTTCTCCAGATTGCCAATTCCCTGCACAGATGGCTCTGCAGGAGCCTGTGTGGGAGAAGAGTGGCTTTTTAAGCCAATTAAACAGAAACCTTGTCCAAGAAGGCTTCTGGAAATGCTGGTGCCTGTGAATTCCTGACGTCCTGGGCTCCGTGCTGCCAGGGCTGCTCCTCCGTAGCAGGAGAGGGAGGGATGGGCACAATTTCCTTGGTTTAAGGTCACCGCTGATTCTGAACGTTTTTTTTTTTTTTTTNTTTAGGTCACCGTTGTTTTTTATTTTTTTTTTTTTTTTTTTTTTTTGTTTTGTTTTGTTTTTTTATTTAAAGCAAAACTCCTGAAAGAACTTCCAGCTTGGGAATATTGTGGAGTATTTCAGATACCCAGAGAGAAGCTTTTTGTCATTTCTGTCTGTGAATTCTCCCTGCCACGTTCCAGCCTGGTCCTCAGCATGAAAGGCAAGCCATGATTCGTAGTAGGAGAGATGAGAGCAAGGGAAAGAGAGACTAAGAGGTGTTAAATGGCACCCAAAGGGGGAAATCCTGGTTCTTCCTCCCTTCTTTTCCCCCCTCCTTTCCCACTCTTTGCCTCCTCCTTTCCTCGTCCTTTCCTCCTCCTTGCTTCCTCCTTTCCCTCTTCTTTTTCCCATCTTTCCTCCTCCTTTCCTCCTCCTTTCCTCCTCCTTTTCTGCTCCTTTCCCCTTCCTTTCCCTCTCCTTTCCCCCTCCTTTTCCACTCCTTTCCCCCTCCTTTTCCCCTCCTTTCCCCCTCCTTTTCCCCTCCTTTCCCCCTCCTTTTCCCCTCCTTTCCCCCTCCTTTTCCCCTCCTTTCCCCCTCCTTTTCCCCTCCTTTCCCCCTCCTTTTCCCCTCCTTTCCCCCTCCTTTTCCCCTCCTTTCCCCCTCCTTTTCCCCTCCTTTCCCCCTCCTTTTCCCCTCCTTTCCCCCTCCTTTTCCCCTCCTTTCCCCCTCCTTTTCCCCTCCTTTCCCCCTCCTTTTCCCCTCCTTTCCCCCTCCTTTTCCCCTCCTTTCCCCCTCCTTTTCCCCTCCTTTCCCCCTCCTTTTCCCCTCCTTTCCCCCTCCTTTTCCCCTCCTTTCCCCCTCCTTTTCCCCTCCTTTCCCCCTCCTTTTCCCCTCCTTTCCCCCTCCTTTTCCCCTCCTTTCCCCCTCCTTTTCCCCTCCTTTCCCCCTCCTTTTCCCCTCCTTTCCCCCTCCTTTTCCCCTCCTTTCCCCCTCCTTTTCCCCTCCTTTCCCCCTCCTTTTCCCCTCCTTTCCCCCTCCTTTTCCCCTCCTTTCCCCCTCCTTTTCCCCTCCTTTCCCCCTCCTTTTCCCCTCCTTTCCCCCTCCTTTTCCCCTTATTTTCCCCTCCTTTCCTCCTTCTTCCCCTCTTCTTTTCCTCTTCCCCCCTCCTTTTTTCCCTCCTTTCCCCCCTTATTTCCTTTCCTGCATCCTCCTCTCTCTTTCTCTTTTTCCCTGCTCTTTTTCCCCGTTTCCTCCTTCCCCTTTTCCTCCTTCCCCCTTCCTTGCCCGGCGATCCCCAGAGGTCCCTCTCGGCCCCACCCGCCCTGATCCCGTGTTTTGGAGGCTGTTTGTCCTTTCCTCAGCGGAATTGCTCAGGATCAGACGGAGAGGACAACCCGGGCCCGGCTGAGCCGGTCCTACTCCATCGCTGGCATGGGAACGGTGTCCCGTTAAATGTTAACTGCTGTGAAACAATTCNTCTGCTCCTTTCCCCTTCCTTTCCCTCTCCTTTCCCCCTCCTTTTCCACTTCTTTCCCCCTCCTTTTCCACTCCTTTCCCCCTCCTTTTCCCCTTATTTTCCCCTCCTTTCCTCCTTCTTCCCCTCTTCTTTTCCTCTTCCCCCCTCCTTTTTTCCCTCCTTTCCCCCCTTATTTCCTTTCCTGCATCCTCCTCTCTCTTTCTCTTTTTCCCTGCTCTTTTTCCCCGTTTCCTCCTTCCCCTTTTCCTCCTTCCCCCTTCCTTGCCCGGCGATCCCCAGAGGTCCCTCTCGGCCCCACCCGCCCTGATCCCGTGTTTTGGAGGCTGTTTGTCCTTTCCTCAGCGGAATTGCTCAGGATCAGACGGAGAGGACAACCCGGGCCCGGCTGAGCCGGTCCTACTCCATCGCTGGCATGGGAACGGTGTCCCGTTAAATGTTAACTGCTGTGAAACAATTCCCAAAGCCGCGCAGCCCTTTCCCCTCGGATCTGGGGAAGGAGGGAATTGTCCTGGCGCGCGGGACCTGCCGGAGGAGGGGAGCCGAACGGGAGGAGGCCGGGTGGAGCTCGGCTGCTCGCTCGGAATTCCCTGTCCCGGCCCTTCCCGGCGTTTTTCCATCCCGCACATTCCAGAGGCAAAGAGGAGCCGGGTCAGGCTGGGAGCAGGAGGCGCCTGACAAACACAAAACTGGAACCGCTCGGGAATGAGGCAAACACTGCCAGGAAGGAGCGGGAATGAGACAAATATTGGATCAAGGCAAATACTGCTGCGGATTCCAGCGGCAATTCCAGAGTTGGGAGCGTGTTGACAATGGGCGATGAGGGGAAAATCCTCCAGCCCTGGGGCCGCTGTCGCTGTGTCGCTGGTGACCGGAATTATTGGGATATGACATCCAAATAAACAGGAGCACTGCCCCTAAATCCCCGGATCCAGCAGAGCAGCTCCCGTTTTTATCAGCACAGCCCGGGGGCGCTGGGATCTCCGGGTGTGTTGGGATTGGGAGTGGGAATTCATTGGAGGGGAGCTCACCCCAAATGGGGCCCCAAAGCTCTTCCCTGTCTGCCAGCAGGAGAGATGGGATGGGGTGAGATCCATGGGATGGGATCCGTGGGATGGGATGGGATGGGATGGGATGGGATGGGATGGGATGGGATGGGATGG